>JAJJMC010029784.1:760866-821964 GCA_023531435.1 Papaver californicum | reverse complement strand
TCTACTATTATCTAAAAATAATCAAGTTATTAATGACTGGACGAAACAAAGAAATAACCCCTCATGTGCGAGTCCGCATGACGTAACCGGGTAACTTCATCAGTAATACCTTCAACCCCTTTCTGAAGACGGTGCATGTTCACGGATGTTGATGGTGGATTTTTTACAAGGGATAAAATTAGAAATTAGTCTCTGCTCAGTAGCAGAAACATAGAAATATCCCTGCATATTTATAACTTTACATCAAAATATGAAATCATGTATCTCTACATATATTCTAAAAGAGAATTAAGAATACAGTCTCTACAAATAGCTGCAGGTGTTCTATATTCATCTCGTAACCTCTTTAAGCATGCACAACATTTGTGCCATATCGAACTAATCTCAAGTCGCATAATTTTCATGCTTGAATTCCTTGAACTTGTCTCGAATATGCATCAATGTCTAAACGACATCCAAATAATTTATATTCTGGGAATAGATGATGCATGGTCCTCAGAGACGCATCCTATCTTGATGCCCTGTTTTCGAAGGCACATCTCAACTTGATGATCAGTCTTCAAGAACGCAGCTCAATTCAATAATCAAGCCCCAAGGAAGCGTCACATCTCAATGACCAAACCTTGAGGGCACGCTTAAAATTAACACCCCAGCCTTCGAGGACGCGTCACGGCCTGATGGCCGGTCCTCGCGAAAGCGTAGCAGATCCAGTGTTGGCCTAAAGCCAGCGTTGTGTAATTCCTAGCGCTGGCCTAAAGCAAGCGTTGCACAATTCCTAGCGTCATCCTTGGGATGGCGCTGCCATTCCCTACTCCGCTGGTATCAAGCCAGCGCCACCTTGTTCTACGATGCTAGATTTGAACTACAACCATCTCCCTAGTCAGCATCCCTGGGGACGCATCTATGTCCCTGGTGTCTCCCCTTGCTGGCGATGACGCTCACTTATGGTGGTGCTGACACTCACCCTTGTTGTTTTGTATTGGCCAGCGACGTCCCATTAGCTGGCGCCGGCTATTGCCAGTGCCATGACATTACTATTACTGTCCTTGTCTAGTGATGTCCCTAGGATATTGCCAGCACTAGCCTATTTCTTTGATATAATATCAAGTACTCTATCTTGCTCATGTGCATAACTCCTAATAAGTTATTTCCTTGATGCCTTGAGCCGCATATATTCAACAAATGACTCTCATATCTGAGATTACTTAAAATACTATCAATGGTAATTTCACTATCTCTGAGTACGTAGCTTAATCAAATGCCTGCTGGTGCATCACTGCTTTGAGTTTATCGCTCAAATCCTAACACTTAGAGCTAATCCCTCTAGCCTATTGCTTAGAGATCATCGATCACAACTTACTACTTATGATAGACATATTTTTGTGTCCTATTTGTCTTCAATTATTTATATTGTTAATGCTCGTTTGGTACTTATTGTGTGATTTTATGTGTTTGTAGGTATTTTTGGAAAATAAATATTTGTAAAAATAATCGGCTCAAAAAGTAATAAAAGCACCTGAGAAAAAGTGATAAAGGCACCCAGGAGTTCTGATAATGGTACCCCATTGTTGGTTAGGGGCATCCCCTTTTAAAAACCGAAAATAGCGAGAGATATTTCTTTTGCGTGAAGAGTTTCTGATTTTGTTGAAATCGATTTTTGTGGGATTTAAAGAGTTGTTGGACATCACAACATGAAAACAAGACTAATACACGTAAATTACAAGAGTTTAAAGCCGGGAAAATGAGTGGAAATCCGTGTTACATCATGAAAAAGAATTCTCATCTGATTCTAATTGATACAGGATTAGAGTTTATTTTGGATTGTATTTTGGATCCTTACCGAGTTACGAGGAGTTGTTAGGGTTTACTAAACCTATAAATAGCAAGGAGGATGAAGAAAAATCAGGTGGGGAGGCTCGGGAAGAAAACAGGAAAAAAAAAAGAAAATGTTGCTGCTGAACGTGAATAACACGGATACAACAACGGTTTCTTCGACCCATCTGCAACGGATATCTTAGCATCTGCAACGTTTATCTTCATCTGAAAACGCTTCTCTTCTGTAACAGTGAAAACAGTGGTTTGCAACGCAGTTACACCGTTGTGAACCATGTGTGTTATTATTTTTCATCTTTCAAACACTTTTTGAGCTATGTACCAATCTTTTGAGGGTATTTTGAGCATGATGAGCTAAACCCAACCACTGGGACGATGAGGGAAGCGATATTTCATGAATGAATGGTAACTATTTTTGATTCTTAATGACTTTTGCATTGATTTATGATTTTTCTTAATTAGTTGTGATTTTTTGATGTTGTATGCTTGGACTTAAGAGCTTTTGATGCGCCATGCTTGTGATTTACAGTCAATGTTTTAGAAATCTACTTTTATCAGAGAAACAAAGTCAATAAAAGAGCTATAATTGTTAAAGAATTATTGTAAAGATCAATCAGAAGTGATTTTGGTGGAATCCTGAGTTCCAGTTCTTACCAATATTGTTAAAATCTTTTATTTATTTTCTAGTTTAATTCAGAATTAGGTCTGTAACGAATCTTCACAAGTCTCAGCGAACGAACACATTTTTACCACTTTTCTAAAACTATCAAGTTTTTGTCGCCGTTGCAGGGGACTTGTTTTTAGATTTGTTTTTAGTTTTTTTTAGGTTAGTTAGTTTAATTACATTTTTACTTTTATTTTTTTTATTTTGTATTTTTTGGTATTTTTCTTTGTATTACAGGTTTTGGATCAAAAAGAAATTGGAGCCAAAGATTATATTTATTGATTAAAGACTTAGAGTCAAAGATAAATCGAAAAGAGCGGAAAAAGAAGACAATTTTATTTTATTTTATTTTATTTTAGTTAATTTTAATATTATTTAATTTTTAGGGTTTTATTTATATTTATTTTTAGAAAATTGTATTAGGAAATCTTTCTTTTTTTTATAATTTTTTTTTATTTTTGGACTTTTTCTTTGGACTTTACTTTTTTGGGACTTTTGGACATTATTATTTTTTAAACCCTACGGAAGGGTATTATTGAATATAAATTGCAACAGGGAAGAACGAAAATTACGATATTGTCTCAGACCCTTTGTACACTGACATAAGTCGGGGGCCCGAGTCGACTTCAACGGTTCATCGCCCGTCTAGAACGGGAGGTAAGACTCTAACCACCGACGACTCCCATGTCAGTGGGTTTTCTGGACGCCTTTGTAATGCATATATGTTGAAGACCTGAATACGGATTTACTTTTCTAGTAAAGGGCAAGGACTGGCCATATAAGATAAGGACTCGGATTTCATCGTTGTTTCCTTTTGCCTGCTTTAGGAACACGCTACCAAATGCGAACCTAAGATTAAAATTTTGATTATAAAGAGACCGATAAGGTAACGAGCTTATAGAAAAGTCATTCAAAAGGATGGTTTTGGTTACTCTGTTAGCCTAACTCAAATTTCAGGAAGATTATTTTAAGTAGATTCGAGCTGCCTTGTAACCCAAGGAAACGTTGCCAAACAGGCAGGGTTATCAAAGTTCTTTAGAGCTTATCCTGTTTCTATTCGACTTAATCTAATTCAGTTCGTTCTAAGAGGTTTGCTAAAACTGTAACTAGTTGCCTTTTGAAAGAATAGAAGTTGGTATAGAAACAATCTAAGTGGAGTCATCATGCTTTTTGTTTGCTAGATTCAATATGTTTGATTTGGTTGATTCATCCTTACTTACGATTGCTTAGAATTCCCTTCCAATTAGGATTTATTTTTTTCTTTTTTTTAGTATATGCCAAGACTGCTCGAAATCATCACTGAACAAGATTGGAAAGGAGACACTCTAGGTCATTTGATTAGTGACAAACCTAGTAGTTTTGTCCCTGGAAACGAGGACCTCGAAGACTCTTCTTTTGAGGGTCCTATTTTTGGAAATTTCAATTTTGAGAACTTGACACTGTGTGAAGAAGTTACTCCCAGTCCTTTGATAGCACCAGCAATGGAACCTTTAAAAGATTTATTGAACCTGACTAGGACTTCTCGTCCATCATGTATCAAGTTAGCTGAAACTGAAGTTACCAAGTTCATGGGCCGAGTACAAGAGAAGACTAAGGCATGAAACTGGTGAGATTACTATGATAGAACTGGGCAAGAAAATACAAGTTGAAGAGTTGCTGTGCACAAAGGACAAGAATGTCTCCTCTGGAAGAGACATGTCAAACAAAGCTCATGTGATTGAACACAAGTTTGCTTCACTCAGTCTGGACCACAACAAGCGCAAGCCTGGCCCTCAAGGAAAAGGTAAATTTCAAAAACCAAAGTCTGCTATTGGTAAGATTAAGGGAGCTTGTTATGTCTGTGGTGTGTCTGGCCATATGGCAATGCATTGTAGTAAACGTAAAGATGCGAATTTTAAGAAACAAAATGTAAACCTGGCTGAAAGTAGTAAAAATGAATTTTCCGGCACGGTGTCTGAGGTAAATTTAATTACCAATGTGAGGGACTGGTGGGTAAACTCTGGAGCTACCAAACATGTCTGCGGAAGCAAGGATATGTTCACCTCCTACCAGACAGTAGGAGAAGGAGAAAAACTCTATATGGGTAACTCTTCTGCAGCACAAGTTGCAGGAAAAGGAAAGGTTTCGCTGAAGCTTTCTTCTGGAAAAATCCTCACATTGAATGAAGTGTTACATGTACCAGACATCTGCAAGAATCTCATTTCAAGTGGTGTGCTAGATGACAAGGGATTTAAAATTATTTTTGAGTCCGGGAAAGTGATTATCACTAAGGGTAGGGACTTTGTGGGAAAGGGCTATAAGGCTGAGGGCCTTTACAAATTATCTGTAATCTCTACTGAAATTAATAAAGTTGATTCTTCTTATGTTGTTGTCTCATTGAATATTTGGCATGGTAGACTTGGTCATGTAAATTATAAATCAATGAACAAATTGGCAAAATCTGGCTGCATTCCAAAATTAAATTTGGAATATGAACATAAATGTGAAGTCTGTGTAGAATCAAAATATGCGAAGAAGCCTTTTCAGAAAAATGTCCACAGAGTTTCTAATCCCTTAGAGTTAATTCACTCTGACTTAGTTGATATGAAATCAATCCAAACCAGATGTGGGAAAAAATGGTTTGTTACCTTCATAGATGACTGTACTAGATACTGTCATATCTACTTGCTTAAAGGAAAAGATGATGCTCTTGAAGCATTTAAATTATATAAATTAGAAGTAGAAAACCAGATGAGTACCACCATTAAAACTGTTAGGTCTGATCGTGGGGGTGAATACGTAACTCTTATAGGAGAATTTTGTGCACAACATGGTATAATTCATGAGGTAACTCCTCCTTATTCACCACAATCTAATGGTGTGGCTGAACGGAAAAACCGAACCCTTAAGGAGATGATGAATGCCATGTTAATCAGTTCAGGACTACCAGCGAACTTGTGGGGGGAGGCCGTCCTCTCAGCTTGCTATATCCTGAACAGAGTGCCCCTTAAAGGAACAGAAAAATCTCCGTATGAATTATGGAAAGGCAAACAACCCTCTTATGGATACCTCAAAGTATGGGGGTCTTTAGCCAAGGTTTCTATTCCTCCACCTAAGAGGACTAAAATATGACCTAAAACCGTTGATTGTGTATTTCTAGGATATCCCGAGCACACCACTGCTTATAGATTTATGGTTGTGAGTTCCGATAACTCAGAAATCGGTGTGAACACCATTTTGGAATCTAGAGATGCTTCGTTTTTCGAAAATATTTTTCCAATGAAAACTGAATCTCGCGTGATACGTGTAGATCCTCTAGATGTCCCTTCTTCTAGCCATTCATCACCGGTAGAAGAAGATGAACCTGTTTATGAGCCAAGAAGAAGCAAAAGACCTAGATTAGAAAAATCTTTTGGGCCAGACTTCATTACCTGTTTAGCTGAATCTGATCCACAAACCTATAAAGAGGCCATGACTTCGTCTGAAGCTCCATGGTGGAAAGAATCCACTATTAGTGAGATGGATTCTATTATTCAGAATGAAACCTGGGAAATAGTAGATTTACCTCCAGGGAGCAAAACCATAGGTTGTAAATGGATCTTTAAGAGAAAACGTAAGGTTGATGGAACCGTGGAAAAATATAAAGCTAGACTTGTAGCGAAAGGCTATAAACAAATAGAAGGTGTAGATTTCTTTGACACTTATTCACCTGTCACTAGAATAACTTCAATTAGGTTACTAATTGCAATCGCTGCAATCCATAACCTAGAGATACATCAAATGGATGTAAAAACTGCGTTTCTAAATGGTGAACTAGATGAAGAAATTTATATGGATCAACCCGAGGGCTTTGTGGTGAAGGGTTATGAAAAGAAGGTGTGTAGACTTAAAAAGTCTTTATATGGTTTGAAACAAGCACCTAAACAATGGCATGAAAAATTTGATCATGTAATGTTCTCTAGTGGTTTTAAAATAAATGAAGCTGATAAATGTGTTTACACTAAATCTGTCAATGATGCTTGTGTGATGGTATGCTTGTATGTTGATGATATGCTTATACTAGGTACAACCTTAGAAATCATTAATTCCACTAAGAACATGTTGAATGAGAACTTTGATATGAAAGACTTAGGTCCTGCTGATGTAATCCTAGGGATGAAAATTAGAAAGGAGTCTAATGGATTCAGTCTCAGTCAATCTCATTATGTTGAGTCAGTTCTGAAGAAATTTAACCAGTTTGATAGTAAACCTGCAAGTACTCCTTTTGACCCTTCCTGTAGACTCAAGAAAAACAAAGGCAATGGAGTCTCGCAACTTGAATATTCACGTGTCATAGGAAGTTTGATGTACTTAATGAACTGCACGAGACCAGACATTGCCTATGCAGTGAGTAGACTAAGTAGGTATACCTGTAATCCAGGACAAGAGCATTGGGATGCACTTTTCAGAGTGCTGAGGTATCTTAAATACACTTTAAACTTTCGGTTAAGTTATGAGAGATACCCTGCTGTTCTGGAAGGATACTGTGATGCAAACTGGATAGCAGACTCAGAGGAGTCTAAGTCTACGAGTGGATATGTTTTCACTCTAGGCTGTGGAGCAGTGTCTTGGAAGAGTTCCAAACAGACCTGTATCGCTCGATCCACTATGGAATCCGAGTTTATAGCGTTAGATAAAGCAGGAGAGGAAGCCGCTTGGCTAAGATGCTTTTTAGAAGACATTCCTCTCTGGCATAGGCCTGTGCCAGCTGTATCTATACATTGTGATAATCAAGATGCAATAGCTAATGCTAAAAACAGCAACTATAATGGAAAATCTATTCATATAAGGAGAAGACACAATTCTCTAAAACAACTAATCTCAACTGGCGTTATTTCTGTTGACTTTGTGAGGTCTAAGGAGAATATCACGGACCCTTTGACGAAAGGCTTGTCCAAGGAGGTAGTTAGTAATGCATCGAGGGGGATGGGACTTAAGCTCATAAATTAAAACTTGCCATGAAGGATACTCAACCTTGCTGACTGGAGATCCCAAGATCAAGGTTTTGAATGAGACAACTAATTTGTGGTGGGTAAAAATTAAACACTATCAGAGAATTATTTTCTCTGTCCCTTCCCTATGGTGTAGACGTGATAGTGTGACTGCAAGTGAGGATGACTTAGAGTAAAGTCTTAATGAGTTCTATAGTTTCAATTTAAGATTGAAATGGGGTGTAGCAGTTAACACTCTTGATAGAACTCACCTATCTGAATGAGGAAGTGGGTCGCTTCCTATGAGAACTGAGCTGATTCTCTAGAGCATTCTGAGAAACGGGATACGTCCAGGGCCAAAACGGACACAACGGCGTGAACTTAACAGCATTTTAAGAGATATCTCGCGTAAGGAGTTATTGAAGAATTACACTAAACGATGGCAGTTCAAGACATCACGTTCACTGACCATCAAGTAGTTCTGGTGCTTCTCACTAAGCTAAGGTTCAATTCCAAATGGTCACCTTTTTCTTAAGAGGTATTTCTCGTGTTTTCCGATTTTCCGATTTTTCGGTTTCGTCATTCATGTGGGGGATTGTTGGGGAATAAAAATGTTTGTTACTTAAATTAATGTTTTATTACTTAAATTAATGTTTTATTACTTAAATTAATTTTTGTTACTATAATTAGCTTGATGGGTGCTTGGATCACTAGTCCAAACTTGGGTGGAATTATAGCCATCCATTTTCACTTCTTAGTGAATGAGAAACCTTTGGTTGTCCCACATTGGGCAAACCAATGAGGGAGTTCATGCATATTACCACATATATTCTATATAAGGAAAAGAACTAGTGGATTGGATATGGACTTGGGAAATGGACTAGCGGGCAAATGCATACATGTGCGGTGCTTCGCACCGAAGCACCGCAGGCCGCGGGCTTGCGGAGCTTGCGTGTGCTTTTGCGTGTGCTTTTGGCGTGAGCCTTGGCGCGACCATTGGCGCGACCCTCGGTGCGACCCTCGGTGCGACCCTCGGTGCGATCCTCGGTGCGATCCTTGATGCGAGCCTTGGTGCGATCCTTGATGCGAGCCTTGGTGCGAGCCTTGGTGCGAGCCTTGGTGTGAGCCTTGGTGTGAGCCTTGGTGTGACCATTGGTGTGACCATTGGTGCGAGCCTTGGTGTGACCATTGGTGCGAGCCTTGGTGTGACCATTGGCGTGAGCCTTGGCGTGACCATTGGTGTGACATTGGCGTGAGCTTGCCGTGTGCCTGGCGCGTGCTTGGCGTGTGTCTGCAAGTGCACACGTGTACCCATCAATGAGAAAACGTTTCTTTAATTTTAAAATAAATATTTTACTGTTTTCATTAAATGTAAAATAAATAACGTTTGGTTTATTGGGGATTTAATATTTGAAATTAAAATTTTCACCGTTTTAAAAACTCAAAGGTTTTCTTCTCCTATAAAAGAACAACTTGTCTAAGGTTTTTCTTTACCCCAGTCGCAGCCACTGTCCTGACGACTTTTCCCCTCTTCTTGATTTGATTTGCGCACTAGTTTACTTTTCTTTACTTTCATCTATTGTTAAGTTCACAACGGGCCAACGAGCTTTGCTAGCTGGGTTGGTATCAGGTGATTTTATCCTGAATTCAAGTTTGTCGCTTAAATGGTATAGCAGCATCTTCTTGAAGGTGTACCTGACAAATATTGAGTTAAGGGCAGTCTGTTGAACAGGCGACTTCACCTCCTTGTTTGAGTGTGTGTGCAGTGTATTTCTAACCCTCCCTTAATCATCTACAAGTTCTCTGTTGTTTGTGTTTTTCTGTTACAGGAAGGTACTTTTCCAACACTGTTCACCTCGCTAGTTTTTTCCTCATCTCCTTCTCCTCAATACAACTTGTTTTGTATTGAGGAGACATGGGAAGCAGGCTCAGATTTTTTTGCAATTTGCATGAAATACAAGTAACAATTTATGGTTAAAACGTGGAAGGAAAAGTGATATGCACACCGCATCGAACGGGACGACAACTGTACCTCTCAGCTGCAGAGGTGTATTTCCTTTTTGTACCCAGAGCAGGCTCGGAACTTTTTTCGTCCATCTCCTAAAAAGACAATAAAGTGTGAGGATTTTATTGCGGAAACAAACATAAGAATTATATCAACAAAAGTAAAGAAACTTACCTCGAAATCACCATAAGTAAAGTAGAACCCTGTGAAGTTCAATCGCCAGGTGAAGTACAACCCATAACGTTGTGAGGGAGTGGAGTGAGGCAACGTCATATTCAGGGGCACCCAACCATAGGCCAACAGTCCCTCAATCATTATTGGAGTACGATGCCACCTGTGGTCATGATCATGAAGGAGGCATTTATTTTAGGGGAGTGGTCGAGGTGTCTCTGTATGCTCGGTACCAGGAAAAAACCTTATCTTTGAAAGGTCGATCTCTCACAAAAGACGCACCTCACTGCTCGCAGAATGTTGCTCCAAAAGCCTTCTTCGTACATGACTAGTGTTCTAATTCTTAAGGTTTGGTCGAGCGTAGTAATCACCATAAGTATAACACCGTGTATTGGTCCCTTCCTTGCTGCGCTTGTAGCACTTTTTGAGAACATGACACCAGTTCCATACATACTGAGCAACGGATCGACAACTAATTGATTTAGGAATAATTGGAAAAATACCCTAAAAATGCATGCCCTGTTGGGAAATGCCTCATAAAAAAAAGTTATGGGAAAATGCCATATCGTTACATTTTCCATCCAAGTACCGTTAAATGGTCAAATTGTGCACACTTGACTTTATACATATGTGGCATAAAGACGAGATTACCCTTAGCCGTCCAAGTCTAACCCTAAGAGACGTGGCAAAATCCAAAAGTAAGGGTAATCTCGTTTTAAGGCCCATACGTGTATAAGGTCAAGTGTGCATTGTTTGACCATTTAACGGTACTTGGATGGAAAATGTAACGATAGGGCATTTTCCCATAACTTTTTTTTACGGGGTATTTTCCGGACGGGCATGCATTTTTGGGGTATTTTCCCAATTATATCAAGATTTTTCGAGCTTAGCCATAACGTCGTAATAGAAGGAATCCAGATATTTGTAGAGCGGAAGCTGGATACTGGCTTCCAATGCACTAAAAATGGTTAATAGATGTAGATGATCGAACGGATAACCCTTGATCATCTCGAACGTCAGGTCATCACCTTTCTTGTAAAAACAAATATTGAACCGTTCCAACTCATGTTTCTTCTTAAAGGCCTCCAAGTAAATGGTTTTCCATCTGAAGTCTTCACCCACACGTCTCTTTTTTCATTGTACCGCCTTGCCTTCAATACCGCCAGCAACAGGCTTCGTCCCAGAAATAGCAGTTCTCGCACCAACAACATCTCATACGGGGTGAATGGATCAGATAGGCTCCGCAGCCACATGATCCTTTCCTACATGGACGAATGTCTTTTCTGTGGTAAGTTCGGTTTGTGATTTGGAAGGGAGAGGCTTATCCGCAGGATACCGAGAATACATGTTTTAATTTTTGTTTGCAAAATCAATATTGGATCAAAACCTACAAATAACTGGAGTTTCAGTAAAACACAGGGGTAAGAAAAAAGAACAAAGCATGAGCAGAACAATCCAGTAAAACTTTTTTCTGGGTTTTTATTCTTCATCATAACTCTAATGGACAAGGAAAAACAAACAAAAGGGGCAACAAGTCTGAAATAGCACAAAAGGAAAAAAACAAGAACTCGGAAAGAAAGTGTTCTCACCCGTAACAAGGGTGATGTCAGAAAACTAAAAAGTTGTGTCTTTATATCTTTAAGATCAACAAAAAAAAAATAGGCGAACTTGGGTAGCTAACAAATTAAAAATTTGCATCATCAAGGAGAACAACATCATAGAAACAAAAGATGAAGATGGAAAAAGAAGATGAACAAAGAAGAAGAACAGAAGATTCGTTCTCATGAGCAGTGAAGATCAGAAAATTAGGAATGATTAGGAGAATAAAAATTAATGACATATGAGCTTTCTACCTGTTATACATGGTAAATCGAAAAAGTTACGAACTGAAACCGTCCAATGAATCAAGGAAAAGTTAATGCAAACATGGAAAACAAAGAGAAGTTATTGTAAACGTGGAGAAAAGAGGTAAAAGTGGAAATTTTTCTTCCCATCCTACTCTTGGTAGAAAACAAAAGAAAAAAGGGAAAACTGTGAATACGTAATCTCCACTGAACACTTGGCACCATCTTAAAGTAAGAGGACAAGATGTGACATACACGCGATGCACTGAATCAAAGCCAAAAACACTTTACGCCATCTCGAGGAAGCCTCAAGATCAATCGTTAGAGATGGTCTTTCTGACAGTGATGTGACTTTATGGGGGACAGTTGTCTAAGCATGGATGAAGTCGACTGACAGCATTATATGCAAAGAACAGTGTACATGTTTTGAGCACTGGATGAAGTAGAACGGAGGTGGACATGCAACACTTGCTTTACCCACACCAGAGCAGCGGTAAAGCATACATGGTGGATCCAGATAAGTTAATGAGAAGGTAAACCTGCAGCATTAACAGCACCAGAGCATCAGAAGAATCACCCGCACCAACCTCATGCGGATAAAGTGCAATGCAGCTAATGAAAGTGCCAGACAGCTAGAGAAGGTACAATACATCTAAGATGAGATGTATCCCACATACTAACTCTATAAATATCTAACTCCACCAATGGATTAAAGGTCGGAAAAATTGAGTAACAATAGAGATAGAAAAAACAATAGAACTAGAGAGTAGTAATATAAATAGTGAGAGCACTAACCAAAGAGAGCTTTAAGACTTTTGTAAGCATTTTATCTTTTTTTTTTACCAGAGTCATTAAAATTCTGATCCTGCAATACAACATTATCAGATTATAGTAGAACTCACCACAATATCCCCCCTGGAGTAGGCATATCCGAACCACATAAAATCATTTGTCAATTTACTTATGCACTTATATTCCTTGTGTTACATCATGTTTATATTGTTTACAACCTACATTGTGATACATTGATTGTGACCACTAGATCCACCATACGATCTTTTGTGTTCACGATAGAAAGGTGTTGTTGTTGAAGGATATCATATGCTTCATCTATTATCTCGTCTAAATCCAAAAAGGATCATAATATGTGTTTAAAACACCTTAATTAATAGTATTTGATTATGCTTTCTTTACTATTTTCTCTTATATTTTATGTATATTACACTTGTTTTTTATTTTATAGGTATTTTGGAGTCATTTGAAGTAAAAAAAAAAAAGAATTGTCAAAAAGGATTAGAATTATCCTTTCGCATACAAATGGTATTTGCGGCCAAGATTTTAGAATTAGTATTTGAAGAAGTTAAAGTAAATGGCAGCCCTTATTTGGTCATTGGGTGCTTGTATCCAAGTATGTTTCTAAATCTAAAAGCTAGGGGTTGCCTTTACAATTAAGTGGATGCGTTTATCCACTTCATTTCCTCTTAAGACCTAAAAATTAGGTCGACCTCAATTCTCTATTCAGTTCTTGTTGTGCCGTGAAAGATTGAGATAGAAAAGGAAATAGATCTGAAGATCGAGAAGACGGCAGAAAACTGGGTTTTGGTGGATTAAGATAGTGGAGATGAAACCAAAGAAGAGGAAATGGATTTGGTGGCTGATTGAGGTGGAATTGTCGTTGATATGAGAAGACTTGAGTGTGCTCGAATCTCAGTTGAAGAAATCAGTGAAGCAATGAATCTGAGATGGGGTTTCTGAGCTCGAGCAGTAAAATGGAAGCAGTTGAAGAGTTTTAATGGAGATTTGAGGTGCTAGTGAGGTTCTGTGAGATGGGTTAGGTCGAGAGGTTGTTCAAGATTCAGTTAGGGTTTGCTATTGCTAATGAATCTGTGAAAGAAAAACAAGAACATGAAGAAAGGGGATTTGATGTTGTTGAGTGAAATGAGATGGGTTGTGTTATTGTGAGGCTTTGAGAAAGGGATTGAGAGTTTACAGAGACGTGAATATTGAATAACTAGGTTAGAGTGTTATTGTTATCATGGATTTGGGGTCAAGAACAAGAAATTCAGATCGGTTTTTGTTGGATTGAATTTTGGTAGTCATAGTGGCTTGAGGTGATGGATTCTTAGCAGAAATTGAAGAGATGGGTCTCGTGGAATTGAATAATAGATGGTGATTTTGAGATGCAACAAATGAAGAAAAGAAGGCGGAAATTGGAGGCTTGAATTGTTGTTAATGATTCAGTTTGTTTGTGTAGATGAAGGTTAGGATTGCAGGGAAGGACCAAATAATTGCCTGAATTTTGCCGGAATCACCCAGAAACAAACCAGACTCTGCTGGATTTTCCTTCCAGTGAGTCGACTCTCTGATTCAGATAATTCAAGTGAATAAGACCCATTCAGCTGACTCAGACTGCTTGACCGTTAGTTGACTGGTTTACTTAACAGTCAACACTTAGTTTGACCGATGGCCGGTGGCTTTCCCTGTCACCGAAGATACTTTTCTGATGACTTTCCCGGCCACTTTTCGGACCTCCGACGAGCAATTTTGGACAAAAGTTGAAGAAGTTTTAATTTGACTCTTGGGCTTGTTGGGCTAGTAGATGGAATTATCGGGCTTGATTTTTTTATTTGAAAAAGGAGATTTTGACCTAATTTTAGAAACAATGAGAGCTATAAAAGGGAGAGACTTTTACAACTATGATACATTTTACATCTAATTTTTGGGAGCAAGGAGCCGCCATTCTCTTTCACGTATCTAGGATTTGTAATATTTTTATCTTCTTCTTTATTTTAATGCGTATGAACTCCATAGCTATAAGTAGTTAAATCTCTTATTATTGGTTAATGATTTAAGTTGATTTCTCAAACATGGTATTTGATTATTATATTAGTTTTGTCTCAATATTTTTCGTTTATGATTCACTGTTTATATCTTATGCATGATTTGAACACTTTGTTGGTTGAGTCCAGAATCAATTTAACTTGTTTTCATCTCTAAAGCTAAATTTGGGTTTTCAATACGAAAAAGTTGACGAATTCTGATTTCAAGTAGCATAAGTGTGAATGTTGTTTGTATTGATACATCCTAGCAATCATATATGAATCATAACCTTTGTTAAGTTAAATTAGTGCATTTTCAATTGCATTGATTAACCTTATTTCACAAAACGTAATGCTCTGGGGAATTAAACTTGATTAGTATTTTTTACACATTGGGTTGTTTTCTAGGTAGAATTCATACTCGCATCTTTTAATGTGTTTATGATGATTTTTGGAAATAAACGGGATATTCTTGCGATCAAGGTATTCTAGGGTTTTTGACAATGAGAGATTAAATACCAATTCTAGTTATTAATACAAATACATGTTTGTGAATGATACAATCTCTTAACCAATATATTCTCAACTCTTGATTGCTTTCAACTATTTTATTTTCTTTTGTTTTAGTTTTCATTACTTTCATAAATTATGAAAAATCCCCCTTGTTACTTAAGAAACTGAAATTGAATAACAATAATAGCCTCCCGTGGAACGAACACTTATTTAATGATAAACACATTTTTGTGTCTGAATTGTCCGTAATTATCTATTTTGTTAGTGCTCAATTTGGTACTTATTGTATTATGTTATGTGCTTGTAGGTGTTTTTGAGAAATAAACATTTGTGGAAAAATTGGCTCAAAAAGTGTTAAAGACACCTAAAAATTATTAAAGGCACTCGTGAGAATTGATAAAGGCACCCCTTTCTTTGTTTCAGAACTGCAAAATGGCGTGAAGTTTCTTTACACGTGAAGCTTCTCCTGATATGTTTGGGAACCGTTTTTTTTTTATTTAAAAAGCTTTAGATATACCAAACTCATAACACGTTTCTCACATGATTAATATGCGTCAAAAACAAGAGTTTCAAGCCATGAAAATAGCCGGAAATAGGTTATTGTCGTGAATAAAGAGAAAAGAGTTTTACTCGGATTTGGGGAATTAAAACGTGTTTTTAGAGTTTGGATTGGTTTAGAATTGATGGGTAAATATCCTTTTCGAGTTTGGAGGGTCTAAGAACTATAAATAGATAGTCAGGGATCGACATATGGGAGGATAGAGGGGAGGGAGAAAACCCCCGAAAGTTTCAATTGAAAAAAACAGAGATTCCCTCGAGATTTAAAGGCTTTGTTGTATACAAAAAGGTTATATCAAGTCCAGAAAAGATTGAGAGAGGTTGGGTCAAGCTCAGGAAGCTAAACAGAAGAAGAAAAATCATTCCAGGAAAGTTCTTTGTTGCTGCTGAAGAAAAACACGAAGAACAGAGAAAAGGCAATGGTTTCTTCAACCGTTTTGCAACGTTTATCTTCAGCTTTGCAACCTTTATCTTCAGCTGCAACGGTTTCTTCAACCGTTTTACAACATTTATCTTCATCTTTGCAACGTTTATCTTCAGCTGCAACGGTTTCTTCAACCCATCTGCAACGGATATCTTAGCATCTGCAACATTTATCTTCAACTGAAAACACTTTTCCTTTGTAACAGTGAGAACAGTGGTTTGTAACACCATTACACTGTTGCGAACCATCTGTGCTATTATTTTTTCTTCTTTTTACACACTTTTGAGCCATGAATAATTGTTTAGAGAGTGTGTACATCATGAGGAGCTAAACCCAACCACTGGGACAATGGAGGAAGCCATATTTCATGAATGAATGGTAACTGTTTTTGATTCTTAATGACTTTTGCATTGATTTATGATTTTTCTTAATTAGTTGTGATTTTGTTTGATGGTGTATGCTGGGACTTAAGAGCTTTTGATGTGTCATGCTTGTGATCATTTCGTTGTTTTTGCAGAACTAATTGAGACTTTACTGTTAATGTTTTAGAAATCTACTTTTGACAAAGAAACAGAGTCAATAAAAAAGCTATAATTGTTAAAGAATCAATGTAGAAATCATTCAGAAGGGATTTTGGTGGAATCCTGAGTTCCACTTCTTCCCAATATTATTAAAATCTTTTACTTATTTTCTAGTTTAAATTAAAATTAGGTCTAAAACGAATCTTCACAAGTCTCAGCGAACGAACACATTTTTACCACTTTTCTAAAACGATCACTTACTCTAGCTTCATAATAAATCTTTTATAATTGAGAAAGTGAATATAATTTTGACGTGGTACGACACACATCAGATCACATTTGAGGGGAGATAAATGCTGGTCTAATCTTTGTATTCTTGTTAATTACTTTATAAAGATCTGCTAGGAGAACTGGGTTTGAATATGCAATTTCCTCGATTCTTAGTCTAATGTTTAATCGATAAAGATGTCAAAATAAAAGAAAATGCTCAAACTCACTATCCCGATACGTAGGATAAATTGCTATAACTCTAGTTTTTTTTTACCTCCAAAATTTTATGAAAACACTCAAGGTAGACCAACTAGGGTCTACCAAATGCGGACTAATGATATCCAACAGTTTATAATTAGATTAAAGGTTTTATCCATGTTTTTTTAGTTATGTAAGTATGGGAAAAAATGCCCATACTTTGCTCGGGTCTCCTATCAAAGAAGATTCCTTCCCTATCTAGATCCTCATTTTCCTGGTAACTATTGTCTTTGCTATTGACTCAGTCAGCTAGGTAGCTCGTAGTAAAGACATTCAATTTTTCAGTGGACTTTCTGTAAACCGAGTTCAAAATGGATGAATATGTGCTATATAAGAGAGATTTTTTCTCTTTTCCAATCCAATATGAGATAAAAAGAGAGAGGGTGATTTCCACTTGCCCACCCTTTACCAAACCAGTGGTCCAAAGGCATTGGTCTACATTTAGACTAATTCATAACCTACTCCAAGTAGGTTCCATATGTTTATACCAACTATTTGTCTTAATAAGCAATTGACGTGACATGGGATGTCATCTTAAAGAATATAATAATAATCGTCTTATGCTAATTATGGTGAATACAAATTGCACTCAAGATAGGGCAATCAATCAACTTAACTGCCGCGTCCAATCCGAGGATAAGAAGCGCACGGAATAACAACAATGTGTCAATTGTTTGTCTAATCGTTTCTAATGAATTTCAATGGTCCATTAGTCCTTGAATATTTCTTTTTTGACTAGGGAAAATAATGTTCTAGTTTATTATTGTTTCAAACCTTAGTTTGTTTAGATAAATCGACAAATTTCCGCTGAGTGGATCTGGATACATATATGTGCGAGAGGCTCAAAGAGACTCGAGTGTATGCGAGAGGGATGAGCTTGATCCGGTATCAAAATGAAGACCCAAGGCATAAAGGGATCTCATCTCAATTATTTTTTTTATTTCCGCTTACCAAAAGTTTCTCAATTGTTGATCACTTGGTACATGTGTGTGAGTTACATTATATTTCCATTTGATCCTCTTAATCCATGTTTCTTTCATTTGTAGTGATTTGGCTTCTCGATTTGACGTCGCTGAAAATATATGTGGAATAGAATAATGTCAAGATATTTAAAAAAAACAATTATCATTTTTTTTAATTTTAAATTTCACTTTCATTGTTTCACATTTTCACCGAAGATTATAGTTTTTAGAATCCTACGATTCACGATTAGACATACAATTTAAACCAACATTTAGAAATTCGATTCAATCTTGATAGATCCGATTTTTAATTCTTGACAAGTTCTTAAGTTTGACAAGTCAATTAACTACATTTATATGTAATTTATTAAATGTTGGTAAATGATCAAACCATTGTATTCGATTTGACAATAATAAGCTTGTATTAAGTTCATACAAATTTGAATTCCCATCTAATATATATACTTCTATTTTAAAATCTTAAAATAAAATAAAAAAATTAATATTTAATATATAATTTGATCTTTAAAGTATAAAAACGATTTGTGTTGTGATTTACGATTTCACAACCTTACTAAAGAGACCGTGAAAAGTAAAAATTAGAAATTAAAAATCTCAAAGCCAGTGGATGTAAATAAATATTCACAGACGACTGTTAACTCTGTCCGTGTACCCATTTATCACCACCTATCAACTCGTAGACTGTACTACTCTAGTCTACTGTTGTTGGATATGCTCGCCGTGACTGTTTTCACTTTTCACTTTTCACTTTTCACATTCATCGATAGAACCAACTTACGAACTTGAATCAAAATATCAGCAAACAAATAGAACAGAAAATAAAAATTTGACACACGTGCGAGATAACCTCCATTCCAGGACCAGGAGTAAAACCTGAAATGAGATCCCGCTGCTCCTCTTATAGTTAAGGCTTGGTTAGTAGTTATTTGTTTTCCCGATTGAGAGAACAGAGAAATGGGAGAAGAATTTTCCTCCCACAAGATTTAATTACTTGATGTAAGAAAACCTGACAACAACTTTATCAAATCAAATCAAATCAAATCCGATTCTTAGAGTAAGATATGGAATCAGAGGCTGGTCCTTGTAGTCCTCGAGGTCCTCCCCCTCAGGTCTCATCTCTTTATAACTCTTCGATTTGATTTTTTTAATCTGTAATTGTTTCTGTATTATGTTACAACTTGATTTATCTAGGTTACCCATGTTATGTTGGATGATTCGTTGAGTTAAATTAGTATTAGATTAATAGAATTTCTGAAATTGGGATGAAATTTTGAATAATTTTGCAATGAATTTAGCTTGGATCTCTGCTAACTAGTGAAACACTTCTGAATTTAATTGTATTTTTTATTTTATTTTAGAAGAATTGAGTAATCTTATGAAGTTTATTAGTTCGTAGTCATGATGATGTCTGTATCTGAATGGTAGACTTCAAGGCAAAAAATTTAATACTTACTCAATCGGCACAAATGAGTAAAGGATTCAATGAACTGCTAATCATATACCATATATGTGGAATTTAGAAGAACAAGAGGAAGAAAAAGAAAGTTGTGATGAAATTTTGAATAGTTAACATCTCTAAGTAATTTACCTTAGGCCTTTGTCAACTGGTGAAATACTTGTGAACTTGATTCATATGCGTAAGAAGAAATCTGTCTGCAAGAGGAGAGTAATCTTATTAAGTAGATTAGTTCACGGAATCATATAGGTATAGTTTCAATACTTTAGGATTATTCATACTACTAGTTATTATTATTGTGTTGTTTTTTCCATCTCAAGTTTGATCCTGCTATTCATCTAGCAGCTTTTTAACTACTGATTTTGATTGTTGTGCTGATTTTGTTGCTAGTGACAGATTCACACTGTTTAGTTACTCAATCCATCGTACTCTCTGTTTTGTTGTGTTTATGCATCTGTTGTCTCCATATTTATCTATAGCACAAGATTTTGCTATCCTGTTGTGAAAATCAACAATATAAAAGTGTGTTGGCACTTAGAGGTTCTATTGTCCTTGAATATCTCAGCTGTTACATATTTAGAAAATACAATGTCTTCCAAACAAGACATGTTGATAACGACAAAAAAGTAGTTTTAGATTTATGTGACAAAATTAGGTGCACTGCTGTCTGACTTGGTTTTATCTTTGAGAACTAAGACGTGTTTTGTTGGCTGTGCAGTTATCATGGAGGAACCTATCAAGAAATTTGTTGTTGGCCTATCAGAGCTTTGGTGTAGTTTATGGAGACTTGAGTACTTCCCCTCTCTATGTTTATACAAGCACTTTTGTCGGGAAGCTACAGGATCATCGCAATGAAGAAACAATATTTGGTGCATTCTCTTTGATCTTCTGGACCCTTACATTGATCCCTTTGCTCAAGTACATATTCATCTTATTAAGTGCGGATGATAATGGTGAAGGTACGCAATGAAATTATTCGTTATTTGTTTGACAGTGTTCAGTAAATCCCACAAAGAATCTGATGATACTTCTGTTACTGCACAGGTGGAGTGTTTGCTCTTTACTCACTTCTCTGCAGGCATGCTAGGCTTAGTCTACTTCCCAATCAACAAGCAGCTGATGAGGAGTTGACAGCATACAAATATGGGACATCAACACAGATACAATCTTCTCCAATGAAAAGGTTCTTTGAGAAGCACAAAAGACTTAGAACAGCTCTATTGATTGTGGTACTATGCGGTGCTTGTATGGTTATAGGTGATGGCGTGCTTACTCCAGCAATTTCAGGTAACTTTTACTTGGGGTAATCAGAATGTAGACTCTCTCCCTAATTCATCTGTGCTAACATGATACCAAGGACCAGTAGTATGATGAGCATTTCTCTGTACACACCCATATGGCAGATATTGACCATCTTCTCACTTACCTTCAATTGTAATCTGCTTTGATTGACAATTGTATCGTAAAATAACTTAATATTTGGCATTTAATTTCCCATCAGCTTGTCAGCCTTACATTAATATCAAATTGTTAGGATCTTCTGATGTAGCACTGATGTATGGCTCATGAGTATACTTGACCACTAATTAATGTCTCTGAATGATTTCGTTAGCCATCACAGGATTCATACTTTCTAGACATAATTATCATGTTCTTTTGACTTATTATTCCATGTGAGCTATGACATCTTATTGACTCTTTAAAATGGTTTTATTTGCCAATTGCAGTTCTATCATCTGTTTCCGGATTACAGGTTACAGACAAGAAAATCCCAAATGGTAACTATATAGTAGCCTTTCAGATTTGTACAATCTTCCTGGTGATACAGCAACAATTCTCATCTAGATATTCTGCATAGTTTCTTCTTTTCTTGAGTGTTTCTGATGGTTAATTTATACTTTTCTGCAGAGGCTGTCATTTTGCTTGCGTGTGTTATATTAGTGGGACTCTTTGCTCTGCAACATTGTGGCACCCACAGGGTGGCTTTTCTGTTTGCACCAATTGTTGTCATTTGGTTGATATCAATATTTGCGATAGGTCTATACAATACTATATATTGGAACCCTAAGATTGTGTTTGCACTATCTCCACACTATATCATCAAGTTCTTCAGAGAGACAGGCAAAGATGGTTGGATTGCCCTCGGGGGGATTCTTCTTTCCATTACTGGTAAGTGGGCACCAAAGTCGATTTGCTGCTATTGTAGCAATGATCCAATGATTGTACAATGAAGTTTAGTTGGTTAGAGCTGCTATAACAGAGTCTGGAATCGTGTGGATGTGAATGTTTAAGTAATCACCAACCAATATACTTAAGTTGATGGTTAATTGATCATTAGGGGATTTTAGAAAGTAGAATTACAGCTCATGAATTATGACGAACTAGAGTCATCCTCGCATTTTTTTACAGATTTTATTAGGCTTGACAACTAAACTTTTCCAGGGCCTTGCAGGGACTGAAGCTATGTTTGCAGATCTTGGACATTTCACTGCCTTATCGATAAGGGTAAATTTTCACTACTTGATCTTTTATATTCGCAATGACATAGTTGGCAGGTTAAGTACACGCAAGTAGATTACGAGAGCAGCTTTGTGAAATTTGTTACTGTTTCGCAGCTTGCTTTTGCATTTGTTGTGTACCCGTGCTTGGTAGTGCAATACATGGGTCAGGCTGCTTTTCTATCTAAAAACCCGTCATCTATTCCGACAAGTTTCTATGACTCGATACCAAGTGAGTTGTCACTCACATGACTCTTTTTCCTTTTACTTAGGTATCCCTTGCTTATTTACCGTTGATCCATCATTTATGACTGCTGACTTCAGTTTCTGAACATCCAACAGAGACTTTATTTTGGCCGGTCTTTGTGATAGCCACCTTAGCAGCCATCGTTGGGAGTCAAGCAGTCATCACAGCTACCTTTTCTATTATCAAACAGTGCAATGCCCTTGGTTGCTTCCCACGAGTTAAGATTGTTCACACCTCAAAGCACATATTTGGGCAGATATATATTCCAGAAATAAATTGGATTCTCATGATAATTTGTCTTGCTGTGACTGTTGGATTCCGAGATACAACCATGATTGGAAATGCTTATGGTAAGTCAACTCTTAAAGACATATTTATTGTTTTATATTTTATATCTCTCCTTTTCAGGCATTATTAGTTTCTTCACAGTGCAAACAATTTAATACATTCACATGAAACACATCAGTTTACCATTGAAGGACTCGTATTAATCTGTGTACTCTCACTGACTTATGGTTGCATAGCATGTAGCTGATTTTTTTTAACCCTTTCTCCAGGCATTGCTTGCATAACTGTTATGTTTGTCTCAACCTGGCTCACAACGCTAGTCATCATTTTCATATGGCAGAAAAGTATATTTATTGCTGCAGCATTTTTGCTCTTATTTGGATCAATCGAGGGAGTTTACCTATCTTCTTCATTCACTAAAGTTCCTCAGGGAGGTTGGCTACCACTTGTACTTTCTTTTGTTTTTATGGGAATCATGTACATCTGGCACTATGGAACTCGCAAGAAATACAACTTTGATCTTCATAACAAGGTTTCTTTGAAGTGGCTTCTCGCTCTCGGTCCCAGTCTTGGGATTGTCCGCGTGCCCGGGATAGGTCTCATCTACTCAGAACTGGCTACAGGTGTCCCAGCGATCTTTTCCCATTTCGTTACTAATCTCCCGGCATTTCACAAGGTTTTAGTGTTTGTTTGTGTAAAATCAGTACCAGTTCCATATGTATCGGCCGAAGAAAGGTTCCTCATTGGCAGGGTATGCCCTAGGCCTTACAGAATGTACCGCTGCATTGTGAGATATGGATACAAGGATATCCAACGGGACAATGGAGACTTCGAGAACCAGCTCATACAGAGCATCGCAGAGTTCATCCAGATGGAAGCAGATGAATCTCAGTTCTCGAGCTCCGAGTCTCCATCGTTGGATGGAAGGATGGCGGTTATCAGCACCAGACCTGTCCAATCAACTTCAAGTTGGATTGTTTCTGAGCAAATGAACTTTGAGATTAGTGAGCCCATTCAAAGCAGCAAATCCTCAACCCTTCAGAGCTTAAGATCCGCATATGAGGAAGAGAACCCATCTATCAGGAGGAGGGTGAGATTCCAGTTACCACAGAGCTCAGGTATGGATCCTTCTGTGAGGGAAGAACTGATGGATTTGATACAAGCGAAAGAAGCAGGGGTAGCATATATAATGGGACACTCTTATGTAAAGGCTCGGAGGTCGTCATCATTCTTGAAGAAGGCAGTAATTGATATTGGGTATTCATTTCTTCGTAAGAACTGCAGGGGCCCTTCGGTGGCGCTGAACATTCCTCACATCAGCCTTATTGAAGTAGGAATGATTTACTATGTGTAGTTATAGGATGAATAAGATGGAGAAAGGGACACTCATTGTAGAGTTTTATTTAAGTGAGACCCTCAATGTGAGGGTGTGAAGAATCAGTCATTATTGTTGATGGGCAATTGAACCATCAAAAAGGGTGAATCTAGTTGCGGATAAGGAGCAATGGATACTCAGATGTAGTTTACAGGTGGCCATTCAGCTTCTCTTTTATCCTTTAATGAACATGAATGTACAGAACATTAACTCCACAAGCAATGCCCATGGCTGAGTCCCTATTTATTTATTAATTTTAATTTTAGAATCCTTGGTTTGGCAAACCAAGGAACAATAATGACCTTCAGACTAATCCACAGGTCTAGCGGATTCAGAATGACCTTCGGGGAGCCATAACTCACGTTTAGGCTTACAGCCTTACCAACCCTTCAAGGTTTGCTTATATCTATCTCCATGACAACAAGAACATAATAACATAATTACGTTATGGCATACTACGACTCTTCTGGTGGTATTGTTGCGTCTGCTTTCGGGTACAGTGTCTGCAATGTCTTGGGTTTTGGGGTTTCTCAGAAGGTTCGCCACTCTGGGCACCTTAAACTTAAGGGGGACTAATAACACTGTATAGTGTTAACTGTTTTTAGCTCAAGTAAATACACTCATCATGTTTTTGTTTTTTTGATCAGAATAATACACATCCTACATCAGACTTTAGTGCATTTTGATTCAGCTCTTCTGACAGGTGTCTTTTGTTGATTTGTCCAACCTGTAACTCACGGATTGGTCCTGTCTTTGTATACGTTTTATGTGTTTGTATCAGTTGCAAATCAAAAATCGATACAAGAAGAACATTGTTTTATCATTAAAACCCAATCATCCAGTGAAAACAAGGTTATTTGTGCTCCCCGTCTTTTAGGGGTGCACAACCTGCACTCTCAGAGACTCAGAGTCACTCCGGTTTATCGATTTGGACTCGTCTCACGGGTACTCATTCAACTCTGGTCGTACTCGTATATCACCATTGCAGTTAGTGACTATATGGTGGAAAAAGAAACTCCATTTTTGTTTTTGGATATTCGTTTTTACAGCCCACAAATCTAAATTTACAACCCTTCACAAACAGCCCATGGAAATTTTAAAATCTCAATCGGCAGCCCATAATGTAACAGTGCCAAACATCCCAAAATTGATCAAAGTGTTAGGGTTTAGATTTTTTTTAAAAAAATAAATTGTTAAATGACATGTCAAAAATGTGGATGACTAACCTTTCTCTTGTTGTAAATGAAGATACCTAATGTCACAGGTGTTAAGTTACTCCCGTTTGGTTCCATACATCGTAAACTATATATATAAGGTCACTTGCTAACTACTAATGAAATTAATTAAACAACTAAAGGATACGTAAAAAGAAAGAAAAACGCATTTATCATTTCTCTTTATATTTGGGGAGAATTCCAATATACCCCCACATTGTTAATACTGATTTCAATATGCTCCCACTTTTATTAATAATATCAAAATACTCCTATTTTATCCAAAAAACTTTCAAAATATCATAAATATCCTTATATTTTGAATTTCAAAATACCCTCATTTTAACTATGGTTTACTAGATGCCTTCCTCAGATCCCTGATAGAAAGCGAGACTGATCTAATTTCTGGTGTGAATGAAGAGTTCAAGAGACTCTCCAACATATTATTAACGATTCGTGATGTTCTCAAAGACGCTGAGGCTAAGCAACTTCAGCAGGAGCCTCTTCGTAATTGGCTAAGAAAATTAAAGAGGAGATGATTGGTAAGCAATAAACTCTTGTTCTGTTCTCTTATTATATCTCTCATGCTTCACTTCTAGTGCGGAAAACTTCTAAGCTCATTGTTTCTGCCAGTGAATCTTACTTTTAAATGATTGTATGGATTTATACTATTTAGCAGTGCTTCTAATGAATTACACCAGACCTTTTAGGATAAAGTTATTTGATAGATATGGGACTAGATATTTAGTAAAACTTCACGAGACATGCTGCATTGCACACTAGTTTAGAACTGCCGAATAGGATGGCATTTTTTATTTCGTTATGTCTAAACGGCGTGATAAGTAGTTAAAAGTTCATGTATAGGTGGATTCGTATCCAACACCCATGAGTTTGTGCACGAGTTACCTCATTGGACGATAAGTTTCCTTATAGAAATGATGCAGGAATGCAATATGCTAAAGCTGGTGTTTTCCTTAGTTAACATTAAAGTAAGACTTTGAGTTGTTGAATCCCATGATTGTTTGGGCTAGATGGTTTCCTGTAGAAGCTAAAAGCTGTTGTTGTTATCTCCATTTATAATGTTTGCCCCTGTAAGTTATCTCTTACCAAACATACATATGAGTAGGATTTCTTAAACTTCCATGATGATCGGTAGTTGCATACTCTTTGATGGGGCTGTGCTTCTAACATCCCCCTATTTTTTATACCAGGGAAGCTAAAAGAAATGGGGAACTATAACATCGATCATCGATCACCCTAACCTAACCATGGTTAAGAATTTGATCAAAGTCAAGTCACAATTGTTTTGACCAAATTCAATAAGGTTATATTTGACAAGTCACAAATTTTTTGACCAAAGTAGGGGCATATCGATATTATTAATAAAAGTGGGATCATATTGAAATCTCATTAAGGAATGTGGGGGCATTAAGGAATTCTCCCTTATATTTGATTATATATAGTATCTAACTATTTAGTTATATAATACTTTAATTTTTAGTTAATTAAACGTTATAAAGGGTGATTGCTTATATACGATAATACAATATGTTATCAGTACGAAACGGTTTGATGTGGTGTTTAAGGTTTAACCAAGCTAAAGAAAAATATGGTCAATTTCGTTTTAAAATTGGTTTCAACATATAAGGGACATATTATTTTGCACACTGCTGCACTGATACGTTCCGACCTTATACAAATAATTATTATTCTTCTTTATAATATATACTAGGTCATCCTCCAGATATATCTCATTTACGTGTTTTGATTGTGATGTTTATGTTCCTATTGCACCACCACAATGCACCATGTTTAGCCGAAAATGTCGACTTGGGATATATGTTTTGACTCACCATCTATAATTTGATATCTTGAACCATTAACAGAGGATGTTTTAATGGCAAGATTTGTAGATTATCATTTTGATAAGACAGTCTTCCCGCCGTTAGGGGGAGGAAAGCTACCGCCAACGTGAATTATCCTGGTATATACCAGAGCTATCTCATCTTGATATGCGCACCAATCAGTGTGAAACAGAGGTGCAGAAGATTTTACATCTTCAATTGCATCTCAAATGCCCGATGCATTTACAAATACAACAAAAATAATGAAAGTAGATGTGCTATCTAAACATGCTCCATAACGTATTGATGTTCCTATGGGACACACCGTGGATGTGGTAGCAAATGAGTCGTTTAAGGCACGCCATAACCGTGGACGACCAATTGGTTCAAAAGATTCTGCTCCTCGAAAGAGGAGAAACCAATCTCAATCATTGACTAATGGTTCCTTGAGGAGACCATTAAAGAAGGATCCAAACTTTCGGAAAATAGTTCTCGTAACAAATAGAATGTCTCCACGGAAACAACGGAACCTCAAAATGAGGAAGTTTCTATAAATTATGCATGCAATCGAGAAATTTGGGATCGAAATACAATGATTATTGACGATGTATTTTCATTTACAGTCGTTGCTGAAATTGCCTTGGATGATGATGGTATTTAACCACACTCTATTGAGGAATGTCGTCAAAGGAATGATTTGTTGGAATGGAAAAAGGAAATCCAAGATCTCTTTCGCTAAACACTATATTTTTGGTACTGCAGTTCGAACACCATATAATGTAAGCTCGGTTGGCTACAAATGGGTGTTTGTGCCTAAGCGAAATGAGAAAAATGAAGTCGTTCGTTATAAAGCGAGACTAGTGGCACAAGGTTTCTCGCAGAAACCAGGGATTGATTATGAAGAAATATATTCTTCTATAATGGATGTAATTACTTTTCGTTATTTGATTAGTCTTGTAGTCCATGAAGGACTCGACATGCTTCTAATGGATGTGGTTACTGCGTATCTATATGGAAAACTGGATGCATATATTTATATAAAAATCCCTGAAGGTTTTCAGTTATCAGCAGATAAACCATGTCATATGTATTCACTAAAACTAAATCTAGCCTTGTATGGTATGAAACAAACTGAACGAATGTGGTACAATCGTATAAGTGAATAATTGTTAAGTCAGGCACATGTAAATAATCATAGATGCCCATGCATTTTCATTAAAAATGCGAACATTGGATTTGCTATAGTTGTTGTATGGACAAATCATATCCACTTAGCACCGTGATGGTTGAAAGATCTTTTGACCCTAATAAAAAAGATTCATTTAGCCCTAAAGAGGAATGTGAACCACTCCTTAGTCAAGAAGTGCCATATTTAAGTGTCATCGGTAGGTTATATATTGTATTTGGCTCAATGTGCTAGACCTGATATTTTCTTTACACTAAATATGTTAGCTACTTACAGTTCTGCACCGACAAAGAGATATTGGGATGGAGTAAAACACATTTTTTGTTACCTATGTGGAACTATGGACGTGGGATTGTTCTACTCAAAAGACTCAAAAGGTTGCTTCAAGATTAAGTGTTACACAGATGATGGCTATCTTTCAGATTCCCAAGAAGCAATTTTCTAGACATGATATGTCTTCACCAGCGGTGGAACTGTAATTTTATGGCGATCTTGTAAGAGAGCATGCCAGCTACCTCCTCAAATCACTCTGAAATAATCGTTCTAAATGAAGCAAGTAGAGAATGTGTGTGGCTGCGATCATTAATCGATCATATCAGAAGTTCTTATAGTCTACCATCCATTACCGATATGCCAACATTAATTTTTAAAGACAACTCAACTTGCATAACACAAATTAAAGATGGCTACATCAAAGGTGATCGAATGAAGCATATTTACGCCAAAATTATTTTATTCTTACCACCTTCAAAAGAACAACGAGATTGATATCTAGAAGGTATAATCCTGTGAAATTATGTTGATCAGTTCACTAAGTTATTACCGACAAAGCTCTTCCGAAAACTGGTTTATGGAATCAGAATGCGCCACATATACAAGCAGACAAATTGAATGAGATTTTTTTGAGGGGGAGTTATGGACTATAACGCGTTGTACTTTTTTCCTTCGTCAAGGTTTTGTCCGACTGGGTTTTACCTTGTCAAGGTTTAACGAGGCAGCATATGCGGATCCAACACTGTTTTAAGTTTTTTCTTTGTTGTACTCATTTTCCTTTGTCTGGTTTTTATCTCATCGGGTTTTACCGACAAGGTTTTCACGAGGCAATAAACTTAAAACGGTGATCATCCAAGGAGGGTATTAAATAACATGTCCAAGGTGCGGATAACTTACCTTTCTCTTGCTACTCCAATTTGGTCCCATGCATTGTAAACTATATAAGGTCACTTGTTAATTACTGATAAAATTAATTGAACAACTAAAGGATACATAAATAGAAAGAGAAACGTATTCCTCACTTCCTTCTTCATATTTGATTATCTATATTACTTTACTCTTTAGTTATATAATATTATACTCTTTGGTTAACTAAACATTATAAGGGGTGATTGATTATATATAATAATAAAATTTAAATCATTGATTTATTTTTAAGGGGGAATATATAGGACAATTCTAAAATAGAACAAAGTGTGCGGTATTTTTCACAAGTAACATTGGAAGAGTTGTAAAAAGAATGTGTTTTTAGAATTGAAGAGTTTGAATTGGATTCAGAGTAGAATTTCTAACCTAACAATCAGCAGAAAATAACATTGGAAGAGTTGTAAGAAGAATGGGTTTTCATATTTGAAGAGTTTGAATTGGATTTGGAGTAGAATTTCCAACCTAAAAATCAGCAGAAAACAACCGGAAATGGCGTCTTTGCCACTATTTTGAGGTGATGAACGGTGACTATTAA
Source organism: Papaver californicum (assembly GCA_023531435.1). Taxonomy (NCBI): domain Eukaryota; kingdom Viridiplantae; phylum Streptophyta; class Magnoliopsida; order Ranunculales; family Papaveraceae; genus Papaver; species Papaver californicum. Next base: position 792,309 of record JAJJMC010029784.1, on the reverse strand, counting down.
TGAGTTTTTAGAGTTTGGGTATGACTAAGAATGTTGGGTGTCTAAGAATCTTGAATTTATATGGAAGATAAAGCTATAAAAGGAGTTGAAAAATCAGAGAACACACCTCGAGAGAAATAGAAAATGGCACCTTAACTATTCGAGAAATTGTTTGAAAGAATTTTTTTTAAAGAACATGTATAAATGTTGTAAATTTAGAGACATAAATATCTTATGCAAAGTGAAAAAGTGTTGCAAAATCCCTAATTTACGTAAACTATCTCCGGAAATTCTTAACAGTTACAACATCACCTACGTGAAATCTTAACACTCGCTTACGTAAATGTTAACACTTCTTGAAGTTGTTTACAACCCAACAATTTTTTTAAAAAAATGAATAATGGATTGGCACAAATAAAAAATTAAAGAACGCAACACCCCATATGTTATAAAATCCCTTCTTTGCATAGGTTATGTGGTAAGTGATAACAACTTTTTTTGAGACATAGGTAGGGTGTTTTTACTTGGATACTTTTTACAAATGGTTGTCAGTAAATGTTAAAACATTTTATATAGTGGGTGGTCTAAGTATTAACAACGTCTATTGAGATATGTGAGACATATGTGGGGTGTTTGTACATGAATATCTTTCATATATAGGTTATTATGGGTTGTAAAGCGAGAAAAAATGGTTGAATAAACAAATTTCCTTTATTTCGTAGACGCATTAGTGTGAAGTATTTGCGTGTGTCTTTAATCCAAATTCATCGGTATACGTTAGATGTATTCACTGACTTTAATTCTTTTAATTTGGATTTGAATTTTTATTTTTTAGCGGTTTAAATCTGAATTTTGTGTGAAAGTTGAGTTTATTTGATTGACTACTGATTCGAACATGTTTTTTCTGCTTTGGTGTTTCTAAATTTGCGAATTCCCCACAACTAATTTGGGCATTGCATTTATGAATTAGGAACGGACACGTAATTTCTTACTATTATCTTAGAACAAATGTAGTGAGTGTGTGTATTGTAGTTGCGTCATTGTTGATGTTGGAGCGAAATACTACGAATTTTGGCATCTGGGCTAACTAGTTTTGTTTTAGTGTGTATGCAGTACTCTAATGTTGCAAATGATTTATTTTATTTTATTTTTGAATGTTGATGATGAAAAAGTAACTGATGCTGTCGATCATACATTCCAAAAGCTAAAGATATGTGCAGATTGTTTAGTCACGGATTCTTGGACTGTCGAGCTTCGTAGCATGGTTCAGATGCAGAGGTTTGCTCTAGGGGATAGTAAAAAATTTGGTTGGTGAGTTAAAAGAGTTTTCTAAAAACAAAAAAAATCGTAATTTCTGTTGGTTCACTTGACCTTCGACTATGTCTATTCTTTAATTGCATTCCATTTGTAAGGATATTATGAGAGCTTCTGCTTAACGTTTGAACTTTAAATCTCGTCCGGAGATAATTCACCTAACATGCGATTCTAGGTTTGGTCTAAATGGAATGGCGTAATAATAAAGCAAATACTTCAACAAGCATCCCCAACCATTTTTCCACAGTATTCATATGACAATTAAAATGCAGAAAAGTAGAAATAATGACGCAGATTAAAACGAGGAAATAAACCAACATGGTGAAAAGCCTCAGCACCTAGTCCAACATGCAAATCAACTAAGATAAAAAAATGTCTTTTTTGAATTTCTTAACACCAGCTAACAATGCAGTTGAGAATCTCATGCATATTTTGTTTGTTAATACTACCAAAAAAAAAGATACTTACTGCTGACCAACATTCCGAAAAAAAAATTACTCTTAGTTATTTACAAGAAACTATGTTTTCCAAAAGCCAGTGTATGTAACTATGTATTCGATAAATATGACATAACACAAATTGTTCTAAAGAAGTGCAGAAGGACTGTAATCACCCCTACCATTTTCCATTCGGTTTTCTATTTCAACTCCTTTGCCTCTCATTGCTTTATTAAAGGTAGATAGACAAGCAACATGCTTTTATCCATCAAGATGTTGTTTGTAAGCTGATCTATCCATGCATGGGACCGAGCATATATCACACCACACTGGCCCTAATTCTTTCTTATCTTCACAGTTCTTTAAGTGCTTCAACTCTTCTACTTTGTATATATCACACTACACTGCCCCTAATTCTTTCTTATCTTCACAGTTCTTTAAGTGCTTCACCTCTTCTACTTTGTTTTTGTGTTTCCTTACTTCACAGTGTTGCTTGAAATTGGTTGCATCTGAACAAGGGACTTGGCACACCTTGCACAATAGGTTGACTGTTTGTGTACAGAGTTTAGAAGTATGTAAGACTGTTGTTGTGGTTGTGGTGATGAACATGTGAAGTTTTCAGGAGTTTTTCGCTTCATTTCCACCAAAGGTAATGATCCCTAGAACACAAACATATTATATTCTGGTAAAAGAATAGTGGTAGAACAACAGCACCAATAATTTTCTTAAGAAATGTAAAAGAGATACAAGTATTATGTACCCTACAAGTGAAAAAACAATACATAATTAAGAAACATAATTCAAATAAACCTGGATTGGGGTAGATGGTTCCTGAAACTGCAGATGGGTCACTTCCCTTATTGTTGTCTCTTTCAGAGGACTCCCATGTTCAAGTTTTTGTTTGTTGAATACAGGGTCTAACAACACACCTAACAGCAAAAAACTATGAGAAAATGGATATGATGCAACTATGCTTATAGTATCTCATGTGAGTAACTCCATAAGGTTCATTCACTTACTATGGCTGTAAAATTGCAGAACCAAAGGAAACACGGTCGTTAAAAGGAAAAAAAAAAAGAAAAAAGATACATGTTTCAATGTTCCTGTGGTAGATTCAACTATGTGGACATCTTCCCTCGAAATGTACAGGCTAAAACTAATTTGCTTATGAATGTTATCAAACAGCTAATGTCAAAACTTAGAGAAAAATTAAATAGATAGACCTATCTAACAAACCTTAAACACAAAATTGCCCTATGATATTAAATGGGCAAAAAACTGGTCACTGAATACATCATCACCTAGAGTTGATATGTTTGTCTATAAATGTATTCATGATATCATCCCACAAAGAGAAATTAGAGAGAATATATAGACAATAGGAATCTGTATACTCCGAGGTTATAGAATCACCTTGAGAACATGCTTCATACTGCAAAGAGAATTTTTGTTGACCTGCTTCAAGTGCAACTTTAGAAGGTACCCCCTAGACAATTTAACCAACCAAATTAGTGACGTGAAAGAAGAAAGGATTGAAACAAATGCCATGTTTCATATCACTTATACAAAGTATTTTATCAAACAGAACACTGGTATAACAGACACAGTTATAAAAGCATTGTTAGTCAAGAAAGGCAGAGATGTCACCTGGTCAGGCAGAAGGTGTTCTTTAGAATTACAGCCAGAAGGCTTCTGCATATTTTCGATTCTCTTCTGGTGCAAGCTCCACAGACATGACATTCCTTCTCATCCTGTCATTATCCATTTAAACTATAGAATTGTTTTCTCTAACTCCCTCAAATAAAAGCTCTCTCTTGACAGACTTGCGACCTAACAAGCAAAACAGCTTGAACAAATGGTTATCTAGAAAAAACATCTGAAGTTATAGTGCTTTCTATTTTGGGTTTCCATTTGGTAAATGAACCACTTTTCTGTAGCAACATCTGAATATCAACAGAGCAAGTGATATGTAGCTAAATAATATGAAATACACCACTCCATGTATCATAAATATATAAGAAATACCAACTTTTCATTCTATATTTTGCAATGGTTTCACATAGACATGCCTGTTCAATCAGAGAAAGCAACCTTTTATCCAAATAGGGAATCCAGGTTGATCTGGGGGTTGTACCCAATATTACAAGTTCGACTCGACTTATCCTTTACACCCTTATTAGATCTGATAATGTGCATGGAAGATATGTCTGGCATCATTGATAATGCAGAACACGAGACTGTGATCACTGGGATTTCTGAACAAGTTGGTCTATCGTCTATCATTTGCATTATTCAGGTAATTTCATTTTCTTCATTCAAGTTATCTAATGTGGGTGATTATTTTAGATTGGCAAATTTCGCAGCAAGACCGGGCTGTCAATGTGAAAGATTTTCTATTCTCTTATTGAGTCTAGCTGCGGGTGCTAAAGTTTACGGGATCCTGTCATTGAAATTTTACAATAAGACACTCATGGTGGAAGAGAAAACAACTGTTCAAATATGGTTGTTTGGCATCAGTAAAGTTTGTCGTGTAATGATGGTGAATCTAGTGGCATTCATAAGGTAACATATGATCTGATCTACCCTCCAAAGAATAAGGGAGGATTGACTCACTAAGAAACCTGAATGTGCCTCTATTCTCCAAGTGGTATTGAAATCTAGGTCCAAGAAAGCTCAACTAATTTACAAAAATCATTATTGAAAAACATAAGGTGATCCATTCTCAGATTGGGATTCCAGACCCTGAAAACTCAACATATGACCTCTCAAAGTTATCTAGATTCACTCTAAATTCATTGGGAGTTACTTCTCCCTTGATATTTAATCAGGCACATCCGTTTCTTACTGTCATGATTTACGGACTAATGAGGTCTACCTAATAAATATTTTCCCTGCTCTAAACAAAGACTCCCTACAAACTTCCTCAATGATAAAAGGTTCTCAGAAATCATTCATTTGAAAAAATGACAGCTCAATGAAGCTGAAGCCACACAGCTTTCGTCTCTCCATGATCTACTTTTATCCCCATTCTCTTCTAAGTTGTAACTCCAACTCTATTAGCTTGCTCCTATCACCATAACACCAAATGCACTTGGTCTCCTTCCTGCAAACCCATCATCTAAGTTACCTCTCAAGTTCATAAGGACTAACAACATCCCACCTAGAGTTAACTAGTTTTTATGGACTAAATTTTTCAGAATAAACTGTAATATTGATATGGATCAACCCCATTTACCCAAGTTTTCTCGGCTAGAGATGTTCATGGGTCTACTGAAGAATACATATTTTTTTCACTGTCAGTTTTCAAGAAATGTTTGACTACCAAATTTAGCAACATTGGACATTGGTATACCCTAAACTAACTCTGTACTTTATCACACCATACTTGGGATCTTTTAGTGGAATTAAGGTCTAGAAGAGCTACTTCAAAAGGAACAATGTAATACACAAAAAACCATAGAAAAACGAGGAATGTAGAGAGAGAGTACCTAGTTCAGGCATGGACGAACTGATAAAAAGAAAACACCATTGCTGCTGATCCAGAGTAGAGGTAGAACTGAAGTGAAGTGAAGTGAAGTGAGTAGTTCTCTCTCTCTCTTTTCCTTTCCTTTTTTTCTGAAATGGACTAAAAAGTAAGAATTCATCTACACACTACACTTGGCACTATGCCACCCTCCAAGAAGTACACCTTAAACTCTGGTGGAGCCATTAAACTGCCCCGTCAAAAAAAACCCTGGGGCACATGGTGACGGAGTTGCAAATGTTGGTTTTAAAAAAGTATGGAAAAAGTGTTGGAACCTGTAACAATGAACCCAAAGGTCAGATAATCTAGTAATACAAAAAAATAATCAACTGAAACTGAAAATACAATTTAACACGTGCTGACATAGTCATACGTTCAGTAAATTGTCATTAATTTAATAGTCTACAGGTATATCTTAAAAATGAAGGATATAATATCCTAACAACGGAGATGTGTCCAAGGTAGAACTATCCGATATACATTATATAACCACAATATAATCTACTCACTTTCTCAACTTAGCAACAAAATTTAGGAAGAAAAATAACAAGTAAAAACACAAAGCAAAGCTAGAAGAGGAAAAAAAAACTAGGGATAGTAGTCTACTCTAAAAGGATTTTCAATTGAGAAAGTCGTTTTCTTTTATATGCAAACCGATGAGGTGAAATTAATGCAAACTTATGACAGAATAATGTTGACATAATATTACGAAATTATGCTGACATAATATTAAAAACTGTTTAAAAAATATTATGTCGTAATGTGCAGAAAATATTTTTGGTAAGTTAATGAATTTCTAGTTGTTCAAAATGATTTCGTTAAATAAAACAAAACACTTAAGAGAGAATTAAATTTCATTTTAATTTTCCTTTAATAATTCAAAACAATTTTGACTAGGGTTGCACAGGAACCGCCTCGAAAAACCGTACCCGCACGAACCCGACATAACCGCGGGTTTTTAAACCGAACCCGCCCGCCGCGGGTTGGTACACGGTTTTGAAAATCAAAAACCCGGTCATGACGGTTCGGTTTACGGGTTTAGTATAAGAAACGTCCGAACCCGCCCGTATAAACCGAGTATTTTTAGCCATTGATTGATATTACTAATTTTCATCGTAGCCATCCATCTAAAGAAGAAACCTAACTAAACAAAAAACCTAATCTTTATATTCATTTCTCGTTCTCTTGTTCTTCACTCATGTTCTTCACTTCAAGTTCACGCCGCTGCTGGATGTTGCTCTCACTCTCAGCTTCTCCATCACCATCACCATCCTAATCTTTCTATTATCCTAATCTAACTAAGATTTGATTTCGCCATCACCATCACTCATCAGACAAACATCGATTTAAAAGTTAAAACTTACAACAGACATCAAGTTCATCTGTTGTTCATTTGATGTCATCAGAAATTGGGGATTCATCTGATTTCATCGGCAATCAAGTTCAACATACAAGTTAAAACTTACAACAGACAAACAAGGTGGGGGTTCATCTGATTTCATCAGAAATTGGGGGTTTATCTCTTTTTTGGGGGAAAATTAGGGTTCATCAGAAATTGGGGGTTTATGAATACTTTTGTCTAGGTATATTTCAATTGTTTTGACGATTTTATGAATCATATTTTGAATAAAGATGTACACAGTGCCTTTAGCTTGTTTCTGTTAATTCTAGAATGCGTCAACTGCTACTGTCTCAAACTGGAAATATTGTGGTATCGTTTAATTGGTTTGCTTATTTGTTTATTTTGCCTGCATAATATGTGTTTCTCCATACCAAGTTCATTACATGATCAATGACACTTTTATCACTATGGTCCTTCAGTGCTCGTCTTAAGCTGGAAGTTCTGAGATATGGTGTGTATTACAGAACAAATATTAAATTCACAAAAGGGGTTTTGGTACCTTAAACTTTTCTGGATTGTTGCCTTCTTTGTGTATAGTACATTTGCAATGAACTGCCAATCAATACACAATTTTTTTTTTCAGAGTGGATACTGTCAGGTCACTGGGAGTTTCTTTGTTGGTCCACCTAGATGTTAAGTTTAACTAGATATTGGAAATCAGGTCACAGTCTTTTGTCATAAACATGCAATCATTTACTGATAACCCAGAGGGAAAAGGAAATTGTAGTTAAAAGTCGAATTGACACCAGAGAATGGTTCTTTTGCATTCTTTATGTGGTTTTGACATTGTTATTGCTTTGACAAAGAAGGTTGAAGTACATACGGATTTACTAGTCGTGAAAACATAGCCGCCATAGAACTTGGTTCCCATTATGATTGAGCATGTGCCTGTCACATCCTTAGGAAAAAACTTGAGATAGTGTTACTCTTTGGTGAACTGAGATAGTGTTAAATTGTCCTGTGAACTGAGATAGTGTTAAATTATCCCGTGAACTGAGATAGTGTTACTCTTTGGTGATGAACTAAACCTCTCTTATGATGTTTGGTGTCTTTTAGTGTTTGTTGTTTTTGATCCAGAGTCTGATGATGTTTGGTGTTCTTTGCTGTTTCTTAGGGGGCTTAATTCGCATAACAGGGTGTTACACACTTATACGAAATGGAAAAGAAGATGATGTTTGTAATTTCTTCTTGTTCTCTTTCTCAAATTCTGTTTCATAGCATTTTACTTTTAATTAGCGCAGCTACTTGATCCAACTTCCAAACAAGGTGTTATATTGTGACTGTTCAGGAGATTTTTTGTTTGCTGAAATGTTCCATCTTTATATTTTGTTTGCTGAAATGTTCCAAACTGTTCAGGAGATTTTCTGTCTGTTCAAGATTTTTTCTGTCTGTCAATGCAATGCGGTTTAACCCAAAAAAGAACCGAACCCGCCCGATCCGACTCGAGTCGGTTTCACGGGTTGCTAGTTGGTTTTGATTTTCAAAAACCTCCTGTAGACGGGTTGGTATTTGGTTTTGGTTCAAAACCGAACCGACCGCCTGTAGACGGGTTGGTATTTGGTTTTGGTTCAAAACCGAACCGAACCGACCGCCCGTTGTGCAGCCCTAATTTTGACCAAAAAGATAGATCTTGTATGAACCCACTCCCACTCCCACTCCCAAGCCCAACTCGGCGTGGCGTGTGTGCTTTGGTGCGAAGCACCTCGCACGTGTGAAAGTCACACTAGCCATTGCCTAAGTCATTCATCTCACATAAAAATGTGTTGACCTGACCCAAGGGTCATACTTAGAATCTCAAGAAGCCTAGTAATATGGAAGACATTGATCTTTAGTTTACCATATGTGGGACTAAAGGATCCATTTCGTTCACATGAAAATATCTAGTGAACCTTGGTGACCCGTAGGTCCGAAGTTCAAATCATACCAAGACCAAAAACATTTTTAGACTGGTGATACTTGTATATCATAGGTAGAATAAAATAAATATGTGTTTATTTGGACCTTATGTCAAGTCTCTGAGAAGCTTAAATTAGCAGTGAGAGCCCAGGTATGTCAAACAGTATTTACATGTCTTAGTGAATGAATGATGTCATGCATTGGTATTGAATGGGGTAGGTACTGGGCCTCATGACATCTGTGTGAGGTGATGAATGGTCATGAAGAAGGAGTAGTAGGGAAATTATACAAGTGTTGAAGTGGTCTCACATATAACAAGACGTATATGGTTAGACGTTTATGGTAGAACATAAGTCGTAAATAACGAGCCATAAGTAGTACAACATGTGTGTGACTCTTAGCGTGTACCAGCATGGGTGGGCGCTTGGCCAGAAACAAAATTTGGCCAGCCATAAAAAGTTGGCCAGACACGCGCTAAGACACTGACAATCAATTTTATATGGTAAGCTAATCATAACCATTCGTGTATGACAAGTTAACGTGTAAGGTGTTAGTGGGCTGTCGTATGTGGCAAGCCGTATTTTCGTAAAATTAGACTTGCCGCATAAGTCTTATCCCAAAACGTTAGTGGTCAACCTTAAATATGTCACAGTAACCAGTCGTATATGAGAAGCCATATATGTTAAAAATGATTTTAGGTATGTCGTACATGGTAAATCCTTTTTCTGCAAAATAAGACTAAACATGTAGGTCTTTTATAAAAACACCATGAAACTGTCGTATATGTGATGGAAGTATGAAAATACAAAACAGGCTACGAACACACTTTGTTAACGGAGGCAACTATAACCACACTAAAATACCGATAACAGCTTATGGCCATATAGTTTATGACAATTATTTGGTTTGGTTGGCCAGTTAAGGGGAAAAAAGGGTTTTTCCGACCAAGCTTGGTCGGAAAAGAAAGAAATTTGTCTGGCCAACTTAGTCAGTCAGTCAAGAAAGTTTGGTTGGCTAAGTGAGGCGAACAACATGAATCAGTCAAGGTCAATCGTTTATGACCAAAATTAGGGTTTTTGTGTATCTCACCCATTATTGAGATTTTGACTGACCAACCTGGGAGACATGTACCTCAAGCTCGGCCAACACTAGAGCTTAACCAATTAGAGCTTTAACTTTATATTTGGCGCGACTCTGACTTGGTATGTAGACACAACTATGATGTTTCAACCTAGTGCATTCATGCGCGACTTGTCATGTGCTTTTGTACAAAGCTTGTACAAGCATTATTGTTAATCAATATCATTTAGGAGAGTATGAATATTGATACAAACATGAATACTTATTATAGTTAGTATGTTCTTAAAATTCTTTGCAGAATGAAAATATACTCAAAATTTAATATTTCTGATACAGGTCATAAACACATTTTTTTTTACAATTTCGCTTTTAGCAAAAACCCACCATCAACAACAGTAATCGAAGAGGAACTTATCAATAAACTTACTATTCATGTATCAAAGTTTTGGTCTAGTTTATGGAAACTTGAGCACGTCCACGTTATATTGTTTATACAAGCACTTTTGTTGGGAGATTGTAAGATTATCAAAATTAAGAAGCGGTGCATTTGCATTAATTTTTTTCTACATATTTACAGTGATACATTTAGTTATGTATGTCTTAATAGTTTTGTGTGCAGACGATAATGATGAAGTTGTCAAGTGACACTGATTGTTTATTTAATTGATAACAACCTCTTAATATTGTGAAGTAAGGGCTGATACGTGTTGGATATTTTCATTATTATAAAAACTTGATGTTTTTTGTATTTTGTTTGCCGCTACAGAATAGCTTTCGAGATTCGGATTTCAGTTTGAATACGTATAGACATGATGGTTCACATGAATGTCTATAGGAGATGAAAACAACCATTCCCATTAGACACCATATATATCTATTGGAAATAAAGAGGCATCTTTAATGGGTGTGAACCCCCTATATATGTAGTATTGGTTAGTTCTTATTAAGAAATAGAAAATGTTTTTTTTTTCTCTTCTCTAAGCATCATCAGAAAATCTCTCTAGTGTGTTCTTGGTTGAATCAAGATTGTACAAGTCTTGAATTCGATAATGTTGTTATATGGCATCATCTTATCCCGAAGGCAATATTCAATTACTTAATTGTACTCGCGAGTTATATTCGGAAGGGTCGAATATTTGTCAAAAAGAATCTTAATCGAGCCTCAAATCTGGAAGTACAACAATTCTGTTTTAGAGTAGAAGAACCATTTCTTGTCAGTATTTTCCATCCTCCTATTTAGGCCAAATTTTTTAACAATTTTGGACAAATATTTCGACAAAAAAGGGTAAAACATTGTTGGATTTAAAACATTGTGTTGGTTGGTTTTGAAACCAACATCATACTTCCGTCAGCAACAACAATTCGAACTGTATATTATGGAAGACTCCAACATCGTTGTGATTTGTGACACAAACAGATAAGTTTATCTATCTCACTTCTAATGTGAAATTTTGATTAGAAATGCATGGATGAAACAGATAGACACTTGGATGCGCCAATAGAGCCCGACCGCCTAGACGGCACCTACTTCCTTCTATCTGAACTATGATTGTGCCCTGCGAGAAGCGTCTTTGTAGAAAGGCCTTTCAAAGAGATGGGTCCAGATTTAAATCCAAAACCACCAGTGGTACGATGCAGGCCGCTACTTTCTTGATGTACAAGAAGAAAAAATCTCCTATGAGTTATCAACATATTAAATATTATAACATTCAATCATGTTCATCCTTATAACATCCCATGTGACGCGTTGAATTATAGGATGATAAACCGCAAATATTCAAATGCATCCTAGTAAATCTATAATGAATGATTGATTTAGTGTACTTGATTCTGATTCATGTTTCGTACAATAAGTGTATGACTGGATTGAGTGAACGGTGATTGATATTTTTATGTCATCTCTAAATATCACTAAATCATGCTTATTATTTTAAATAATAACAAAAGAGAACTAAAAAGATTAATGATCATGGACATTCTGATTTTTCTGAATTCTTTTATGGATGAAAAGAATTAGCAAGCACCTGCCGTTTGAATTGGTGATGGTATGTTGTGATATACATGGACAACTTAGTGGACAGAAACTGAAATTTTATTCGGTTGCCATGGGTTTTGCTGCTTGATGTTGGAATCCAATATCTAGAGACATGAATGGTGTCTCTTAAAGAGGAGATAAACCAGAGAAGCTAGGACACCCTAATTTAGTGAAAAAAATCTTAGAAATCATCCATACGAGTAAAGGGGTTTTTGCTACGTGTTGGCATTTGATTGTTTGAAGATATTCAAGTGTTGTGCTATCTTCAAAGGATTCTTGTATCTTGGTAACCTTTCATCCTTGATCAAATCAACATCATAGTATGGAGTGTAATTGCTTTCAGGTAAGAGTCTAACTCGCCTCAACGCAATCTATTCTTGTGGTTCTCATCAATTTGTGTTGTGATGTTTCATCTTGATTCCATCATTATACTCTGTTCAATTTGTGGTTTAAACAACCAATCATCTACTATTTGTGCACAACTGTTTGTGATACCATTGAATTGATTTTAATTTTTATTTATGTATTCTTTTTGTACTTTTGTTATATTCCTTAATTCAACTATTGGGTTTGTTTGAATTTCGTCTTACTGAATACTATTGAAGATCTCGTTTAGGCATGTAGCGTATTTTTGTGTATTTTCCTTAACCAAAACCTATCAGTAAGTAACATTGCCCAACAATCTGAAAGCATTCAATTTCGTTATGTGTTACTGATTATATATGTCGATTTGAAAAGTTTGAACCACTTAAGATTTTGATGGGGACTGTGCTTCATTGATTTGATAACAAATAAGTTTTTTTTTGGTATATATGTGAATCAAAATATATCACACATGAAAATATAGTATATGCAGAAGAATTTTCAGTTTGGATGCCATTTGAATGTTTGATTAGAATAGTTATTCTTTATTTTTATTTCATATGTTGTTCAACACGTTGTTCCACTATGTATGTGTGAAAATTATTGGCACCGATTATTTTCTTTGTGTGAAGGGGTATGTTGATTATAATGCACACATCCCATGGATGTAACTCCTCAAGGGAAATATTTGGTCAATGCGAAACCCAAATTGGGGTTATTGGCCTATGGGTCAGGATATCATAATGGCTAAATTGTGAAGCCACAAAGTTGATCCCTGACGAATTAAAAGAATCGTCATTTAATGACGAGGCTCACATAAGTAGGAGTGTAAATGTGCTCGGTGGACGTAATCCAACGATGCTTGGAGTTTGTAGCGATTTTCAGTCTATCATGGAACCTAAATTAGTTTTTAGGATGATACTTATTTCCAACTTACTTAAACTACGTTGACTTGATTTCACTAGGGTACATACGCAGTCATTTAAATGATTCAATCACTTTGGTTTTGTAAGTTTTCATTTTATTTTTGTTGGTTAATGAAAATAGGGAGAGATTATTAGATATTTTAATATTATTTATTATAGAAAATAAATGTTTTCCGTATTTTGTTTGTCACTACGAAAGAGGTTTCTAAATTTATATTTCAGTTTGAGTACGAGTAGACATGATGGTTCACATGGATGTTAATTGGAGATGAAAATACATCTTCATCGAGTGTGATGGTTCACATAAGACACAATCATTCCTATTAGAAACCATATATGTCTATTGGTAGCGAAGAGGCATCTCTAATAGGTGTGAACCCCATATATATGTAGTGATGATTAATTTTTATTAATTTTTATATATGTTTTCTCTCTTCTCTAAGCATTATCAAAAAATCACTCTAGTGTGTTCTTGGTTGAATCAAAATTTTACAAGTCTTGAATTCGATAACGTCTTTATTAGGTCTTATTGTATTCTAAATACAATATTCAATTACTCAATTATACTCGTGAATTATATTAGGAAGGGTTAAATATTTATCTAAAAAAATCCTAATCGAGTCAAACCGGAATTCTCTTTTAGAGTTGAACAACCATTTTCCGGTGTTTTTTATCCTTCCATTTAGGCCAAATTTTCCAACAATATATACTTGTGGCAATGCTCAGGTGGAACTTTTGCGCTTTACTCATTTGCTCTGATGAAGAGCTATCAGCGTATGGTCCCCCAATGCAATTAGCAGTATCCACTACATTGAAAAGGTTCCTTGAGAAGCATGAAAGACTTAGAACAGCACTACTGAATGTGGTATTATGTGGTGCGTGTGTGGTTATTGGCGATGTTATTCTTACCCCGGCAATTTCAGGTTATTTTGTTATTTGAGATCCTTAATTTGGTTTGTCTCCCTAAAATCTAGCATGACTAACATTCCTGTACACACACTCACACTCATAAGGATGACCCGGGACATAATCTCACTTAGCGTTAGTGGTGATCTGGTTTGAATAGACTACTCTACAAATTTAGATGATTTATGATTTTTCTCCCATCACTTTGCGCGCTTATGTCTAAATATCAAAGTATTAGGGGTCTGCCTTCGCATATTAACGACTCTTAAACATGGGTTTGTTCGACTACGGATTCACTCGGCGTAGGTTATTCTTCAGTTTGTGAGCATTCCTGATAGTTGATGTTGTTGCATTTCTCCAGCTAAGGTAAATTTTATCGCATGTGTATATTGGTGGGACTCTTTGCCCTGCAACATTTTGGCACCCACAGGGTTGCTTTACTGTCCACACCCCTTGTTATCATTTGGTTGATATCAATTTTTGCCACCGGCACAATATAACACAGTATATTGGAATCCCAAGATTGTGGTTGCAATGTCTCCACACCATATCATCAGGCTCTTTAGAGAGACGGATAGAGATGGTTGGATCTCCCTTGCAGGAATTCTTCTTCTGTTACAGGTTAGTCAGACCAACATGGAGTGTGGGATGCTCCAAGCACTAGCTTTCTTATGGATGTGAATGTGCAATAACAATCAATTTGTTAATTAAAGTTGATGGTTAATTGAGTATTTGAAGTTTAGAATTTGAATTTAAAGTGTGTGAAACTGAACGAAACTAAGTCATCCTCACCTTTCTTTTTTTCTAGACTTAATTAGACTACTAAAGCAGTCATGGTTCTCGTAGGTACTGAAGCTATGTTTTCAAATTTCACTGCTTTGTCAATAAGGGTAGATTCAGGACTGGCTTTGTTATATACACAGTGACATTTTTACGCATAACCTATACGTAATAATAGCTCTGTATCTATTACTATTTTGTAGCTTGTTTTTGCGGTTGTTGTACACCCATGTTTGGTAGAGCACAATACATGGGGCGAAAAGCTGCTTTTTATCTAAAAATCCCTCTTCTACTCCGACAAGTTTCTATGACTCAATATCAAGCGAGTTGTCTTGCACATGGTGTTTTCCTTCTCTATAATCAAACAGTGCAATGCCCTCGGTTGCTTTTCAAGAGTTAAAATTGTGCACACCTCAACATCCATGTTTGGACATATCTATATTCCAGAGATAAATCGGATCCTCATGATACTTTGTCTTGCTGTGACAATTGGATTCCGAGATACAACCTAGATTGGAATTGCTTATGGTAAGTCAATTCACAAAGGCATGAGAATTGCGCTATCCAAACACTTCAACACATTTACGTGGAAGAGACAATCAATTGTTGGATTGATAGTACCTGCCAAGTAAGCTCACTATAGCAGGATTTGACTCTCTTATGGTCATTTATGTAGGTTTTTCCAGGCAATGCTAGCATAACTGTTATGTTTATCTCAACTTGGCTGATGGCGCTAGTCATTGCCTTCGTATGGCAGAAAAATATACTTACTGCTGCCACGTTTCTTCTTTTATTTAGATCCATCGAGGGGATTTACTCATCTTGTTCATTCACTACTGTTCCTCAAGGAGGTTGGCAAACCCTTGTTCTTTCTTTGATTTTTATGGTAATCATGTACACTTGTCACTATGACACTCGCGAAAAGTACAACTTTGGTCTTCATAACAAGGCCTCCTTGAAATGGCTACTCACCCTCGGTTCCAGCCTTGGGATTTCCAGAGTGCCTTGGATAAGCCTCATCTACTCAGAACTGACAACAGGGGTCTCAGCAATTTTCTCTCATTTTGTTACTAATTTCCCTGCATTCCACAAGGTCTTAGTATTTGTTTGGGTGAAGTCGGTCCCAGTTCCATACATATCACCTGAAGAAAGGTTCCTCATTGGCGGCTCAGCCCTAGATCATACAGAATCTACTGCTGCATTGTAAGGTATGGATAAATGGACATCCAGCGGGATAACAGTGACTTTGAGAACCAGATCATACATAGCATTGCAGAATTCATCTAGATGGATGCAGATGCATCACATGTCTCGAGCTCTGGGACTCCATCATCGGGTGGAAGGACGGTGGTTATAAGCATCGGGTCTGTCCGATCAACTTCAAGTTTGATATTTACTGAGCAATCGGACTTGGAGATAAATATTTCCATCCGAAGCAGCAAATCCTCAACCTTCCAAAGCTTGTAGTCCGTGTACGAGCAGGAGAACCCATGTATCAGGAGAGTGAGATTCCAGTTATCACAAAGTGCAGATACGGACCCTTCTGTGGGAGAAGAACTGATGGATTTGATACAAGCGAAAGAAGCAGGGGTAGCATACATAATAGGACACTCTTATGTAAAGGCTCGAAGTTCATGTTTATTTTTAAAGAAGATGGTAATTGATATTGGCTGTTCTTTCTGGATAAGAATCGCAGGGGAGACCCACTGATCAAAATGATTTGCCATGTGTAGTTGCAGGAAATATAAGATGAAAGGGAGTTTATATTAGCTAAAAGAGTCGCAAGACTCTTCAAGTGTGATGGGTATTCTATTGTTTGAACACAATTATTTTGTAGGCGTTTGTAGTCCCCCTGAATCCTCTTAGGACCTAGGCGTTTGAAGGTATTGCCTGTCACCACATTGGTCGACGTAATTTTGTAACTAACGTGCAGCAATCAACTTCTCGAACATACATGTAAACCCATTAAACAATTTGGGGGCTTCTCAGTAAGAAAAACTCAACTGATAGCAGGGATAGATGTCAGCATAGTAAATTAGCCTTCTGGGTTAAACTATGGTTGTGAATTTGAATTAATAATTAATTTGGAGCGATACAAAGAATATGAAATCCAAGGAAAAAAACATACTGTTCCTTTAGAGGACACGCAAAAACACAATCATCATGTTAGAATGATAATTAGAGAAACTAAAGATGCGCGAGCCCTAAATTCAATGTAGGGTTATTGAAACTGAAGGATCATTTGGCCAAGTCAGTGAAGTTAGAACTGGGAATACTTTATTAAGAAAACTTAAATTACAGACTTGGGGCAGTTGGCGGCGACCTTTCTTACTGCACCTAGCCGCTCACACAATACCCAGTACTCAGGTATAAGGTTAGAATAAATTAAAACTAGAAACCAAAATAAATTAAAAAGGCTGCTAGGAGAAATAGCAGAATTTACATACGAGGGACAGGTCAAACGTGTCAGAATTAGTTATCTGGCTGCTCAGTCTTCATGAGTGTAGGCGGTGAATTCAGAGCACCAGCTGGAGGGGGTGCACAGTTGCCGTTTTGAAGGTAGAGACTCCCCATTACAAGCGAATCACTCACCAGGCCACCACCATCATCAAAATTGAGCCTTCCATTCACTTTCTTGCTGAACAGATGGGGGGGAAACAAAAAAGATGAGGAAAATGACAAGACAAAGAAAGCACCACTATCATCAACAGCACTTCTGCTAAGCCTAAAATCAAGACTTACCCATTCAAACGATTATTGATGGCAGTCAGATCTTTGGAAGGACTTTGGTAAGCATGAGTGCTCTCTCCAACACAAGCATAATAGCTCCTAGAGCTGTGCGTTATCAGAGCATCCATCTGCAGAAATAAATAGTTGACCCTGAGTAAACAATATGAGCTAAAAATTTATAAATAAATATTTATGTTTACACAAGCCTTCTCAATGTGATAACTTAAACATCATTTAGCATACAAAAGTACGGCATGCAAAAGGTGGGCAGCAATTTCATAGGCAATAGATGCTAATTTAAGACTCAAACCTATGATGCTTTGAATTAATGCTGTTGAGATTTTTCAGTGGTCAATAACGTAAGCGATCATATTTAGGGCCAGTTACAAAAAAATACCAAAACAGTGAGTCTGCAAACCTTTGAAGATCGTAGTGGAGATACATAAACATTATGTGCTGCAGAAACTTTCTTTGGAGACATGTCAGGAAGAGCTGGAAAGGTAGACACCCTAGGTGATCCAGGACATTGAGCTGTTCAGCAAAAATGACATGGAAAAAGTTAGGCAAAAACTTTCCATTGAGAAATTAATCAGGAGAAAGTTTGTGAGTGCGTACAATCAGTGCTACTGTTAGTTTCAGGAATCCGATTTGTGTTTAGTGCTGCACCAGCAGGGCCAATCTCCATCAGTAGAGGCTTCACAGCCGGAACGAACACTTCATTATAAAACGTAATAATATCCACATGCTCCTGCCCTGGTTTCTGTTTTCCAAACATTAGTCTTAGACCCCTCTGGAAAGATTAAAAAGCTAATGTCTACAACAGTTATAAAGAAGAAGCACTACATACCCCATTAAAACGTGTTAATGATCTGTCGACAAACACACTGCGAAAAACCTGAGGTTTACATTGTGGTTGCTTCCTGTAGTTGTAAATGATTTCTTTAAACGTCAAGTTTAATAGAGAAATCTGCAAGTGACAACAGAACCTTGGTAAGAACAAATTTGTATACCTTTAGGAGAATATTTGGGTTCATTATTAGGATTAAACCATTCATCAACCATTTGTAGACACACCTTTGCAACCCCATATAAACTGCAAAGTATAATCTGGTCAATATGGCGGTTGAAGAAAATTGACGTTCGCTGACGAAGGGTTTGTTGAACGAAACAGTAAACAGTTTCCCGAACTTGTGGAGAACCTTGTAGCCTTTCAACCAAGCCATTGATTCTGACAGCCGCCAACTTTAGAATCTAATATAATTAAACAAGCCCAAACTGTCAGGGTGGAGTTGAACATAACAAGAAACATACACTTTTAAGCATCTGAGCCAATATTCAATGTCAACAGGTGTAGGAGGAATGTGATAGCAGATCAGCTGCAGATTACCGCAGCAGAGAATAGAAAATCTTATTGACTTAGTCGGGGCCTAGCTAGACAATCTAACACAGCAAATTTGACCTAATCCGTGGATGCAGTTTTCTAAAGTACCATAAAGCAAATGCAAGACCAACAAAAAGCAAACTAATGGAGAATCATGCCCGTTCTAATTCTCTTCAGTTACACAACAAGAGACATTGGGAACAAGACTTCCCAGTTGTCTAAAGACTAATTAATGATGAGGTTCTTACATGCATAGATAATCAAAACAGCGAGCAACCTACACATATCTTTACATGTAGTCATACCTTACTAAAGAACACATTGATCCCTGTCTCTGCACAAGTTTCGCCCCCACCTCCTGGGTTTGGTCTGTTTGGGCTGCAATACGATGCAAAAGGTATCAGAAGAGGACTAAGAAGGCAGTAAGACCGTGCACATAATTTTGATACATCAACAGAATCATGTCAAACAATTTCTTACCTAGCAAAAGCAGACTGCAGAAATGGTGATGGTGGCAACTTCGATTTGAGACTATTAACCAATAAACGATCCTTCGCTGGCGATGTAAAGGTGTTACGTTCAACTAGTACATTTCGATACTCACCACACACTCTCTTTGGGGACATCATCTCTCCGTTCTGACCTGTAAGATGATTGCAAACAGAATCATACATATTTGAATGGAAAAGACAATATCCAAGATCATATATGACCTGGCACAACCCTCAAACTAAAGATAAAATCTTAGGTAAGATCAAACATCTACAAAGCACAAAGTAGAGGGCGGACAAATATAATATTCATCGTCATGTATATAATCTTGAAATTAGGCAGCTTCAATGAAATAAGTTAGCAATTACCTGTTGCAGTTTCATGCTTGTGTACGAAAGGTAGTGGTGGCAAGCCTCCATAGGATACATTATTATGTGTGGCAATTGCATCCAGGGACGGCATGGGTTCTGCTAATAATCCTAGGCGATAAATTTCTGCAGACAGGGCAGGCCTTGCAACAATTAAAGAGTTGTACATTGAGGAGCCTTTTTCCCATACCATGCTCTCCAACAACCGCTCCTCCAAAGAATTAAGATGTCGTCTCAACTCTCTTGGAAGAGATTCTTCGTGCCTAATGAAACTTTCTATCACTTTGCTCAAATCAAAAGCTGTAACACCAGTTCGCTCCAATACCGCAGGGAACAACATTGTAACTGTCTTATGGGTGGCCAAAACCAATTCAGCTGAACAAGCAAGCATGCATCGGTGAAACCTCTCATTGGTTAATAAAGAGGTAAGGTTACTACCATGCAATCTTTGAGATTCTGCTCTGCACATTGCTTCCAGAACTCTATAGTACAATTTCAGACCTTCCATTCTTCGCTGTTCGGCCCATATGCTGTCCATCAAATTTGCAGAGTGCAGGCTCCCCGTGGTACATCGCTCTCCTAAGGCACTTCTAGGAAAGATTGCCTCCAATATTACGTGTGCTCGATGTATTACATCAGCAGTTACATTCTTGTCACAAGATGAAAGAAAGTGCTCCAACTCTGCCGAAGGTTTTGGAGGAAGTGGGGAAATGACAGTACGGAGCCACTTCGCAGTCGTCATAGCAGTACTTACTGGTGTAGGTGCCATCTTTGTGTCATTACCACCAAGATGACCATTGACAGAAGACGGAGCAGGAGAACAAGGGGGTGAGAGTGAACTTGTGACCGTCTTCCCTGGAGAGGCTATCGAACCAAACTTCCTCTGCAAAGAAGAAAAGACCTCTAGTGATTAAAAAACTATCCTTTCTAAGAGGCAAAACTAACAAGATATTTGGTCGCATCACCTTCACATTGGAACATACCTTAACACCGGTGACATTAATGGCGCCTCCAGACAAGCTTCCTGTACCAAGTAGGCTATCCTCGTCATTCACAAATACCCTTTCATCCAGATCACACTTAGTATTCATTGCATCATCATAGTCCCTTTCCAGAACCATCAAACTAGATGAAAAAGATGATTCCTCCATTAAATCTTCAAAAAAGGTCAAACCTTCTGCATTAGGAATAAAAAAGATATTTCAGATCCAAAAATCTATTTGTAAAGCTCCAATGATAAAGCAACAGATAGTTACTAACGCAAAAGGAAATGACCAACTCCAACTAACCTGTGTCAACATTTTCTAATTTTTCAATGTTACATTGTGATGCCGAACAACGGGTTTTCTTTAAAACATCCACTATTAAATCATTAGTTTTCTCCATTGTTTTCCGCAGCTCATCTTCCGATGTATCATACATTTTACAAAGAGATGCAAGAAGGTCAACACCTTTATTGCCTTTTCTAACTGAAACAAATGAAAAAAAGTAGACCTATCAGTTACATTAAAAATAACAGATGTAATAAGAGATAGAAACTAAGAAGCAAGTCAAAGAAGTTAAATGACTCCTACCAAACATCTCGGAATCAAAAGAGAATTTCCTGGCGTGCACAGGAACATGAAGAATCAGGACAGCCTGTCACTAATTTAAATCATATTAGGCGCATGCATATATTTCTTAATACTTTACAAGACCTCACTCAAAGAGATAAAAGAAAAACAACAATCATAATATATGATCAGTGAGATGAAAAACTCAGTGCATAGAGAACCTCTTTATGTCACGGTACATTTATTGAATGTGGGGTAATATGAGTAGAGAACTAACCAATATCGATACCAATCCATTAGTGCAAGTCACAAGATCCTTGAAGCGGCTAAATGCATGGACTCGAAGTGCCAAGAAAAGCAACCATCCAAAACGGTGGTAATTTGACACAGGGCCTGCATTGTGTGCAACAGCTGACTCTTTATTGTTGCATGCAACATCTGACTGCATATCGTCACTTGTCAAGAAGAACTGAAGGTATGCACGCTTGTAGTACCTATATAACACAATTTGGTAAGTATGATCACCAAAATGTATACTTCAAATATTGTCTCCACACAAGTAAAGGCTAAAGAAAGTAGTTCACAATCACATCCATTATACATACACATCGCTAAACATTCATAGGAAGTGCAGCTTCAAACAACAGTAAATGAATACTAGAATTAATATCCCAACAAAATTCAAAAAAAAAAGTTTTATACAAGAAGATACTGCAAAGAACTCTTAAAATAAAATAAATCGGATACAAGACGCTTACTTGCTGAGAACAATCAAGTGTGCAATGTTGGCCTGCAACTCTTTGGCCTAACACAGACACAACAAACAGAGAGCAACTAAAATTAATAGAAAAAAAATGAGCACAAAAATATGTCCTTAATATGTTACACAAATTAACGTACCCCTAGTCTCTGCTCCCAATCTACACCATACAACTTACTAATAATCAGACCTGACTTGAGAAGAAACTGCGGCAACTCTTTGAAGAAATCTTTGACACTGCAAAACAAGAGCATTTACAAATCAATACCTACACCAAACACATATATAAACAACTTAACAATCAACACAAAAATCTTACTTGAGCTTCGACGCTTTCAATATCCGACATAAAGTAAACCCATTTTGATCCTTGTCTTGTGGTGTTGTTGCTGAATCACTTAACCTCTTCACACAATATAATATGAACGCAAACCAAAACCTTTCCACTTCCTCAGGCTGATCACATCAAACCAACATATTCGAATCAACCAAATAAACACCTTTTGCAATTTAATTACCTCTAGTAAATACTTAACAACCTAAAATCAAATCAGTTAAAGGGGTTATTACTTACCGTTCCACCTCCAATACTAGAGATATTAGCTAATAAAAGGTGTTTAGTTTCCTTAAACAAATTCATCGCTTGTGTTGCCATCTTTTCTTCTAACGTTAACCAACTCTGCATAAAAAAATCCCCCCTTTTTAGACCACAACCAGCTACAAATTACTTAATTACATACACATTAAAAAAAAATCAATTAAAAAAAAAGCACCTTGCAAAGTGCAGTGAATCGAGCTTCCATTGGATCAATCTCTTCATGTTGAGAACTACTATTAGAGGGTTTCGCTTCTTCCATCATCGCTACTAAAATCAGCTGCAAAAAAACACACACAACCAATGAATCCTACAAACCATAACAAATAATAAGCACAAATCAAGAAAATAAAACACAAGAAATTTAACCTTGAATTATCTAGTAAAGATAGACGTTGGATCTCTGATCTGTTTGAAATTAGATCTATGATTTGTAATCTAAAGAATGTTAAATTTCAAAAACCCTAACTTTTTCCCCTAAATCCAAAACCTAGATCGATTTCAAATTAACTAGGGTTTTAAGAAACTCCTTTCCTGAAATTTTACCCTCTGAAATCTCTCTTTCTCTTTCTCTTTCTCTTTCTCTCTCAAGGACAAACCTTTTTTTTCTTCTGGGTATCTCCTTTTTCTCTCTCTTAACGCGGGAAAAACAACCTAATTATGTACATGCAATATCATATACACACATAACCGATATGTACCATACATATAGAACCAATCATTTTACGACACGTGCTGATGAGGTTGGTTGTTTTACCGCCAAAATTGTTTCCGCTTTTTTTTTCGCAAATGGAAAATTACGAAATCTATAAACCTACTTACGGCAGTAGATGGAGATGAGGTTGAATACGGAACCCTAATTTGTGGGGCCCGCGTCTTTAGTCTCTACTAATCTAACTCTTCTTCTTCGTGTCATTGTCGTTTTCAAGTAAAAAGGACGTAACGGAGATTATTCGTGTGTTTCCTCCATAACTGTACTTGCCGCCCGGTGGACCGCTGCACACCCACAACAAGGGTAATATTTTAGCTAGGAATTATTAGTTAATCTATTTTTGGTGGTCCGTTTAATGACTTGTTCATCTATTGAAGTTGGTTTAACCGGTAGTTTAAAAACATGTTTTTAGATCAAAAAATTTATCTCCAGGTCCACAACACGTGTGAGCCTTGATGTATACTTTTTAAAATTTCATAGTTGCCCTTATGTCTAACGAATACTATATCTTTCATGTGTTTTTCATTTCTCTCTTAATTTTTGTCTCGAAGGAACGATGAAGATTTTCTTTGAGCTCCGACGAATTTGAATTCAACTTCGATTGATTGGGTTAGTAAGTTGATTTACTTATTTGTTGATATAATTATGTTTTTTTCTTCATTTTTTTTATGATGATTTTTTAGGGGTTGTTTGGGTACGATTCCGGTCTGAGATCTAAATCTCTTGATTCCACAGACACAAATTCTGATTGTACATTAAACCAAAGTTATTTTGATTGTACATTAAACAATCCTCAGATGTGCACTTGTCTTTTAAATATTTATAGGGTTCAGATTGTAAATAGGGATTTATATATGTTTTCTGGGTTTAGGGGTCGATTCTGATATGTGGGTAGTTGATGCTTGAAAAATGAAAGTTATTTGGAAATTTAGATGCATAATCAGAGGAACTTGAATTTGAGTATTTACAATAATGTAGTTCCTGAATTTGAGTTTTGACAAATTTTCCATGGGAATTCTTATTATGGGTATAATGTGTAATATTGAGTGTGGAAAACAATTTTTACTTAGTGAAAGTTCTTCAATTTAAAAAAAAATTGTAGTAAAGAGATCATCATGAAGTCGAACCATTTAAATCTTCTCGTATTATCTTTGAAACAAACACTAGATAATATTCTGAACGTTTTTGTAATAACATAGTAGTTCACCATAATGCAAAAGATACTCTGCCTTTGTGTATATTCTAACAGCCCCTGCAACACAGTAATTAATCAATCACCGTTATGTTGTGCATTATATCACTTTTCCAACTCATACATCGTTGGTGATAAAGTGTTATACAAATTGAATATTTATGTATACATTGGACCTATGTTTTATCTTTTGTAACTTAATATCATGTTTAAATCTTTCATTTGTCATCTATTAAGGATGATGTTTGACGAGTCGTTTGCTTGTGTAGCCACATATATTATATGAGTGGGGATGCATGAAAGGAAGGAGGGATTGATACAACTGGTACATAAAATCTAAATCTTGTGCATGTTTTATATTTTGTAGTTGCATAAGCCGTAGACAACGATATTTTCACTATCGTCTAGAATTGAAGAGGTCGCAGACAATGATAGACATCTATTACAAGCTAACTATAAGGATCTTCAAGTCGTCTAGAATTGGGGAATAAAGCAACTTGTAGCTACAAATGTTTTTATGTAGAAAGTTGGTAGTACAAAGAGGCCAGGAAAATTAGAACAAGTAAATGGATTTAGAAATTGGTTAGATTTTCACTTAGCACATATCAATATCTACTAGATTTTCACTTAGTACGTATCAATATCTATTTTTTTACGTGGTACATATTAATATATTCTAGGTTTCTACACAGTACATATCAGTATCTACTAGGTTTTCAAATATTCTTTCCTTTCGGTACATGTGTATATATAATACAGTTTTTCATTTTGAAATGTGTAAATAAATTGTAAATATGAAGCTCATCTATGGGATAATAATTGAATCTTTTCTGGATGCTCCATATTCATTGAATCTATTATTCATTGTATATTTAGTGTTTTTGAAGTGTCCGTATTATTTCAATTATTATATACTACAGTAGCAACCTTTATGGAAATGATAATCAGTTGATTACTGGTTTTAGAATGATCTATTTTGAACTGTTCAAATCACGACTAGCTCTTTACATTAATTTTTATCCTGCCAATTCCTCATATGTGGTAATCATATGCTACTTATATATACCGTAGAGAGAGATTCACACCATAGAGAAAAAAAGGTGAACACAAAACAAAAAGGGGTTGTTTTACAGTTATATTTCTTGATTTGTAGCTGGATTGGATTATGCAAATCACGGTTCAATTAGTTTTAATTTGCATGGGTAATTTTTTGTAGAGTATATCAGTTTGGAATGTCTCGATTTTTGACTAGCTCAAACCAGGTTTAAGCAAGTTTGTAGCTTTAAAATGCATGACATTTTCTTTATAGCACCCAAGACAACCGTTTAGTATTAGTATCAAATGGTTTTCATTTATGATATATTTTGACTATTTGATTCATGTTCCTACTTCCAGGTAACCTACAGTGTACCAAACCAGTAAATATACGCAAAATTGGCATTCAAGGGTCTGCACTTGTGGAGCTTGGGTTTCTTAAGGGAGTTGGACCTGTATACTCAATAGGATGAGCTTGTTAACATCTCACCACACTAGATTCTATGCCTTTGATAGGTAACTGTATTCCTCTTTTTTAGTAATAATAATAAATCTCCGTTCATTAGAGGTGCAAATCTCTAGGATGCATGTTGATATATCTTTGGTCTGAGTGCATTTGATTTTTCACGGTGTTTCTAATATTAATTCTACCTACTTATGTAATATATTTGAATGGAGTTCAACTATTCAACTCCAATTTGATATTATTAACACCTATTTGGAACTAATCACAATTATTATTTGGATTACATATATGTACTAGTATTTACTTAGTACATATCAATACCTACTAGGTTTTACGCAGTAAATATTAATACATACTAATTTGTTTCAGTACATTTTGTAAATCTACAATGATTTTTATTTTTATTTTTTTGCGATTTCTGCAGTGTAGATGATTAATAATTTTTAGAGGGCCCGAGGTGGCAGCGCCCCCTCGTAAACAAGAAATTTAGTAAACTTAATGGTATCTTTTCAAGATCCTATGTTGTTAAGTCCTTAATGGTTAAGTTTTGACTCTTGATAATTTTAATTCCGTCTTTGGCAGTTTTCTGCGGCAACAGTTGGATGAAATGTAACAAGCTATGGTGGAGTTTGATAAAAAATCTCAAATTCAAAGAAGAAACAACAGTTGCATCTATGGCCTCTGGATATGCAGCATACAAGTCATCGAGGTTAGCAAACTGGCGGGCATCAAGGCTGAGAGAAAGAATGGAAGAATTATCTCATCAACTTGAAGAGTCTGATACTCAGTATATATCGATATGTACTGTAGGATTATAGACAATATAGATTTTCAAAGAAGAAGACACGAGGATAACCACAAGAAATTATGTTGCATGTCTAAATTTCCCTCTTTTGTTTTCAGCTTGATTAATATTTTTGTTAGGGTGAAGTTTTACAATTCTGAACTTGGGGATTATACACCTCATATTATAGCATTAGTGTATTTCTTCATCCTGTAGAGGAGTTGAATCTACAATATTGCATTTATTTTAATGACACGTCTTTTCAGTTTGGAATTTAGTTGAACTTGTTTTCTCAGTTTTAGGTAATCAGGTTGTTTGAGAATAGATGAGAAGGGATAATAGTCCAGCATTATGCACTAGAGTTGTGGATTGTATATGTATATCTACCTGTCCATGTGACCTTGTCCATTTCATATTCAATATACCTTTGTCAGAGACCTTCATGTCAAAGTTTAAGGGTTAATAAGTTGGTTCTTTCTTTATTATTCTCCGAGCACCATGGACGGATACTCTGAAAATCAGCCACTTTCAGTCGCTATTTCAAAATCAACGAACACTAGAAAAATCTCCAAAAGGAAAAATATAAACCCAGATTATTCTCGTCGATGAATAAATAAAAATAAAATATAAACATGAATTTACTTTTCTCAAGAGCTCTTAGGAACTAGATACAAAAAGAAAGGCATAAGGTGTATCAAAAAAGAATCACAAAACTATACAAAACCAAGAGACAACATTAGATGTTTTAGAATAACTCTTCATTAGCTAGTTATAAATATTTAAGCAAATAAAGGTTTAAATGGCTGCCACAACTACCAATTTCCTCTACCACACTGGCCCCACCACAACATCACTAACCCCACCTTATTCACATCCTCTAACACCATATCCACGATCATGGTCTGAATCACCACATGATTTGACATACCACCACTGATACCACCTCATATACCAAGCTTTATATCCTTTAAATGCTCTTTGGATCTTTTTCACTACTAATAATTAAAAGTTTTTAATGTTCTTTCAAAATAAAACAAGCATTGCAAAAGTTTAAAATGGAACCCCATTGATAGGCTATATATATATATATATATAAAAATAGCATTCAAGCATCAATAAATCATGATTTCCTTCAGTATGTATTGTCAGATCATACATAAACTAGGTTTGCGACAGGAGTAATGTACATTCAAGCATAAACTAGCTTTCTACCCATTACATATTGGTATTTACTGTATCAACGATATGTACTGTATAAATATATACTACATATTTTTATGTTGGTATTCAAGCATAAACTAGGGCTATGGGTTTACCTAGTACATATTGATATGTGTTGCATCAATGAAACACTTTTTCCCTAAAAACATATCAATATGTACCGTATGATCATATTTAAGCATAATCTAGGGGTTTTTACGATACATAATGATATTAATGCATTTACAAATCACTTTTTCCCTAAGTACTTATCGATATGTACTGTAGGATCATATTCAAGCAAAAAATAGGTGGTTTATACAGTACATAAGGATGTATACTGCATCTACAAATCATTTTTCCTAAAGTACATATCGATATGTACTGTAGGATCATGTTTATAGGGGTTTTTACAGTACATAATGATATGTATTGCATCAACCAACAACAATGATATAACAAGTAATAATGATAAACCAGAACAAATTTTAAGCAATGAATCATAAAAAATAAAAAAAATCACTGAGAGGATCGATATTTCAAAAAAAATAACCCTAAAATCTAACGACGAAATAAACCAGTGCATCCGATTTCAGCACAATTAACCATAGAACACTGCAACAATCAACTAAACTAACAATACATTATCTCAAAAAATCAAACTTCACAGCAATAAACCTTAAAACCTAACAACAAATGAACCAATGAATCAAATTTCAACAAAGTTTACGCTAATATGTTGCTACAACCAACAAAATTGAACCCTAAAATCAAACACCATCCAACAAAATTCACCATAATAAACCCAATTTCACTCTTAATCATCCTTAAACCCTAAAAATTTCAATAAACCCTAAAAAAATCCAAATCCAACAAAATCAAATCAAATCAAATCAGATCAACGAAATCAACAAATTACCTGTTTATACATCTTCTTCCCCGTTCTATCAATAGTCTCAATAACAAACCCCATCGAGAAAACATTAGCCAATTTGGCTCCATAACCATTCCTCCCACCAGTAGTCATCTTCTCCGCATCATCCTAATTACTACTCGTCAACAAATGAATAAACAACTAACATCTTAGAAAGAGTTGAGGGAAAAGAAGAACGTCGTATAAAAGAAAATGAAATCGTGTTTTTTGTTCACACGTTTAGGGTAATGGGTATGTTAGTCATTTTCATGTAGTAAACTACTTTTGGACCTCTCATTAAACAGTGTTTCCCGCTGGACCCTAGCTTAACTACTAGGTGGATTTTTGGACCGACCAATAAATCTCCCATATTTTAGTCAAAGTCTTTTTCTTACATAAATATTTTCTGGTTTACCCTATTTCTCATCCCACTTTTCCTGTTATCACAACAATTTATAAAATTAATCAATTTTTTAATTATGATTTTTTCTATTTATTATCTATAAAAGCTAAATTAATTTTAAGTATGATTATTGAAGAAACTTTCCACTTCGATTCATCTTTTTTCACAAAAAGCAGACATGAGTAAAATTTTGAATAGCTGGCCCGAAATCAAGTTTATTTTTATTTGTCTTTTTCATCGTATATCCAGTACTCATTAGACAAATCCAGTAAAAATCGATCAAGTTGTAAACGCTAGATTAAATTTATATTTAATTATTATATAATACACCAATTCCTTTATCTTTTATCATTTAATTCAGTTAGACATAAACTAATTAATCGGTGATTAATCGGTAAACCATTATTAAATAGAAAGCAAATAAACTTTGTAAAGCCGAGTCCCAAAAATCTAGTCAGTGTCAATTAAATAGTTTGATGTAATTTTATGATTCTTTTTATTCGTTTTAAATTAATTGAACTAATAAAAGTAATAAATTTTTCATTAATGAGTTAATGAATAAACTTAGTGTGTTAATAAACCAATGAAATTCTCCAATTTATTGGAAACCCATCTTATGCAAGAATCAAAATCTTATTTTTTAGAAAATGTATAGCCGTCTAGTATACGTTCGTTCAGAACTGTCGTAGTTGTCCAACGGCTAAAAAGAACTTCGTGGATAGTTTAAGAATGTTGGCCGTTCATTTCCCGTCAACTTGAAACAATTGTAGTCGTCTACCTTACAACTGTTACAAACAGTCGTAGTTATCCAGATGTAGATGGTGAGTTTTTGACAAGGGCTAGAATTATAAAATTACCCTTTGCCTAGCAGTAGGGAACATATAAGTACATTTGCATATTTATGCGCATGCTTCTATCTCTATATCAAAACATGAAATACTGTATTTTTACTAATATTCCGTAAGTGAATTAAGAATACAGTTTTTACAAATAGTTACAAGCATTCTAAACTAGCACTGTAGCCTCTTAAACACTCACAATATTTATATCATTTGAACCAGTCTCAAGTCGCATAAATTCCACAGCTGAATTCCTTGAACTTGTCTCGAATACGTATCTGTCTAGCTATATAAAATATGTCACTTTAGCATTATGCTCAAGGATGTACCATATAATACGCGTTGTTCCTCTTGAAAGCGCCATAATCAAAGAGCAATTCCTCTAAAAGAGCACGTTATGCCTTAGCACCAGGATAACCCTAGCTTCTCTATGCTAGCACCTAGGTTAATACTAGCCCTTTACGTTAAGCGCTAACCAGCGGTAGACAACCTAGGCTACGTCCTCAAGGACGCGCCATATCTAAAGTGCTAAGAGCGCTAAATAATTAGGCCACATCCCTTTGGGATGCGCCATTCCCTTGCGCACAGCACTAGCCAACCTAGGATGCGTCCTCAAGGACGCGCCATACCTATAAAGCGCTAAGAGCAATAGCTAATTAGGTCACGTCCCTCTGGGACACACTATTCCCTTGCGCTCTGCGCTAGCTAACCTAGGTTGCGTCCCTTGGGGACGTACCATATTCCCTTGGGCCTCAGTGCTACCAACACAGGCCACGTCCCTCGGGGACACGCCATACGTTTGCGTTTAACAACACTAGTTTTTTAGGCCACGTCCCTTTAGGACGCGCCATTCCTAAGCGCTAGCCAGTCTAGGCCACGTCTCTTAGAGTGCTGGCCATGTCGCGCTCCCCAAGATACGCACCACGCTTCTAAAATGCTGTGGATATCTATCAAACTCCATCCTTAAATGCACCATGACTGGTTCTTAAAAATCTCTACGCAATCATGGATTTGAACATCTTTCAGATTTATGCTAAGTCACTTCTAAGCTAAGATCTGGCCATTAAATATGCCATGTTATTCATAAGATGGTGCATATTCAACAAGTTTACCAGATTCAACACTAATCAGTCTGATTCCCAAGCTAGTGAATTGCGCAACTTGCCTCACCTACTTAGCAAGTCATTGACTTGACTTGACCTAACCAAAAGTCCACGACTCCACTATTTCCACGAGATATCAAATACTACACATGGGGGGATTCTTATTGGGGTATTAGTCTGGCGGTCTACGACAATCGTGCGTTGTGACAACACATCCACGAACAAGAAAGTAACAAGCAGTGTGACGGTTACAGGGAAGTTGAGAGTACTAAGAGT
>JAJJMC010029784.1:742984-760856 GCA_023531435.1 Papaver californicum | reverse complement strand
GGCATACATTATCTTCGGTAATGCATCAAGTGATTGTTTTGTTGGATCTGATACTTAGTATTCTCTATTAAGTTGATGTTGAATATGCTAACTTGTCTGTCATGTAAATGTTCCCATGTTTAAAAATCAAATTATATTGCGGCTTAAGACCTCAGCTACCACCACCAAATTTCATTTTTAATTCTCATGAGACATGATCATCTTTTCTTTGTATTTTTATTATTGGAACCGTTTTATAATGCCATGTGCATTGTGTGCCACTCGGTTCGAATTTCTTGTAGTAACAACCAGACTATATGCATCCACTGCTTAAAGAACAGAGAAATGTCAAACCTCATTGTTTCCACTCCTAAAGCCTAAATGCGACGTCTTTTCTACTTCTGAAGCCTATATGCAATGTTTATTATACAAGGTCTCCACTCATAAGGCATTAGATACAACGTCTTTTCTACTTCTGAAGCCTATATGAATGTTTATTATGCAAATACCGGAAGTAACATGCAGTGTGACCCCCCAAAAATTAGAAAGATGTAAGTTTCTTGGCAGATCACGACCCTTACCTTATACCATGACGGTGCATTCACAATTTTTTTTTTATTATAATGTTAACTACATTTTGGTTATGGCAATTAAGAGCTTGAATTCTAAACCGCTTCACGTAATTATTAGGATGTTCATTGTTTCTTTGAAACATCCTTCCTAAGTCAGACAAAGTGATTTGCTTAGATACGAAGAAATAGTTTTTGTATAAAGCACTGACCATCTTGCACCAGCTGGTAATACTGTTAGGAGCAATGTTGTTATACCAAGTGTATGCTCTCTCCGTGAGAGACTACGAGAACTCTTTGAGTTGAAGCACATGGTTATACTCATGTTCTATTAATGACTCTAGGAAGCGTGAGACATGCTCGCAAGCATTTATGGTTCCATCATATAGTGAAAATAGAGGAAACGAATATCCCCCGGGAAAAGGAATTCTCTGTATTTCAGGAGGATAAGGAGGTTGAGGTTGATGTTGATGAATAGAAGATGAGCCTTCCTTTCAGTGGTTCTACAAGAGTCATTCCAAGTCTTCACGAGCGATGAAATTGGGTTGTTGACTCCTTGATGATGTACGATCCATGACAACATGGACTTCCTTATATCCCTGAGTGTTAGTCCTTGATGATGTACCACCATCAGCAGAGGATATGAAGGCGTTCCTGGCTTTTTCCGTCTGACGTTGACGTTGTTCTGACGATAATTGTTTTGTCATAGTTTTGAGATAAATGAGTACCTCTTTCTGAGTTGTATCGATATCCTCTTAAGTCCTTGCAAGAATCTATTGCTTCTGCAAAAAATCATCTATGGTAGGCGGAGTTTGAGTGAATCTGACTTCCCGACATCTTGGCCATAAAGGGGGGTGTTGGAATCACCGTTGATTGTAGCTGGAGGAGTAACACCAAGACTACCACCACAAGTACTAGTAGGATTGGGGTTGGGGTTAGTTACTGAACCTGACCTAAGATCAATCATTTTTGAGAAGTTAAGAACTTGAGAAATTATTTTTCTAACCGAGAAAGTGATCACCGACCGTGGTCCCAGTTTGTTTTGGGGTAAAAAAAACAAATGTATTGTGGAAGTACTTAGATTTGAGATATCAAAATGTACAATACTCGCCTAAACCAAGAAAAGGTCGTTCGAGTATTGCTTCGGTCACAAAGAAGGCGGAAAATTGGCCGTGTGGAGGGAAACAGAGAAAGTATATATGTCAATGAGGCTAAGTTTTTGTACTAAGGTGTGTTTGAACTACTATGTGAAGAGAACTTTTATGTGTTAGAACTGAGAGAAAACTTCTGTAAAATCAAAGTTAGACTATCTTGCGTAAGTCTGAGATGATTTAATGAATAGGCGGAGTAACCTATTTATAGCAGTGGTAGTCGAACACATTGATCTCGTAAGTGGTAGCAGTTATAGGTGAGTGGAGAGTAGAGACTATGGAGAATGTAGCGAAGTTAGGTCTGCAATATCAAGGAGACTTGCAGCTGCACGCCCACTACTCTATTTATTCCTTTAATTGCTTGCACGACTTAATTACTTTCTCATCGTGAGTGTATTGCTACAACGCACTCGTTGTAGGCCGCCAGACCAAAACCCTAGTGAATATCCGCTATGTGACATGATTGATGTCTCGTAGATAAATGGTGGAGTTAAGTATCTCTATTGTGTTAGGTCTATTAAATTATAGACGTGTAATTTACTTGGTCAATTAGTTGACCTAGTTAGGTTGATGAATATCAGTCTGATCATATTATTGAGTCTATCATGGTTCGTAGAGACTCATTTAATTTAGTAAGTCAAGAAGGTCGTTGAGACAAGTCAGTGGTGCTTAGCATACCATTCTAGACATAGAGAATCTCATAGAGACTTAGTATTAATAGTACTTATATACTACTATGTCAGCTGAGACAGTAATATCATTTTAATTAACTCATTGGATTGGTAAATGGAGGTCTAATGAGCGCATTACGTCTATCAGAAACCAATTAGCTATATATATATGTGTGTTATAAAAATTTAATGTGTCAAGTATCGACAGAAATTCACATATATATTAATTAGAATAAAATTCTAATGTCAATAAAAGTTATAAAATATTTAGTCTTAATCAACCTATATCAAAAATAGTTTGAGCAATAATGTAGAAAGACTAAAGTACAGGATCTAGGTAGATTTTGGTACAAATATTAAGGTAGAAAGACTTATGTAGAATTATTTAAGTAAAATAGGTAGAAGGACCTAGGCATAAAGACTTAGGTAAAATTAACTAGAAAGACCTGGGTATAATTAGATAGAAAGACCCAGGTAGAAGGGAGAGCCCACGAAAATTAAAAGAGAAAAAAAGAATAAAACAAATAAAATAAAATAAAAAAGGGGACCGGCGTTTGTCGGCATCAGTCGTCCCTCTGTTTTATCGTTTTTTTTTTCCTTCTCTCCCTTTGTTTTCTCTTTCTACCTTCCTCATTTTAGCTTGGTCTTATGAAATTTTTTGTTATCCACACCCAC
This sequence comes from Papaver californicum, assembly GCA_023531435.1. NCBI lineage: Eukaryota > Viridiplantae > Streptophyta > Magnoliopsida > Ranunculales > Papaveraceae > Papaver > Papaver californicum. The sequence goes on along the minus strand of JAJJMC010029784.1, from coordinate 757,811 downwards.
ATTATTTTCTTGGGGCCATCCAGTGTCAGCCTATATGTCAAGACAATTATTCACAGTAGATTCATAGAATTCAGTCGAGAAAATATGTAAATCGATTTAGTGATTTATTTATATATATGATAATTTCTAGGAATTTAGCTTTGGAATATAACACTAGAATAAATTGTAAAACATGATTTTTCATTCGAAAACAGAGTAAACGAAGAGAATAACATAATAACAAGTTCTGATTGTATATTTTGTATACTCAGAGGACCTCTGGAAAGTATTGTAACCAGCACCGATAACATTATGAGGTCTAAAACAAATAAATATTTAATACATAAAAATAGGTACTGAGTTATACAATGCAGATAGTGTATATATATATATATATATATATATATATATATACAATATTGGAAGTTCATATGGATAAGATTCTAATGTTATACAATATATATATATATATATATATATATATATATATTGGGGAGGCTTAAGAATTAGTATGGAATACCTTCAACTATTAATAGAGTCTATATTTTTAATTCTCTTGCGAAATATATAATAAAAATATATATTTTATATTTCTGACGCTGGACTAGAAATATACAAAATTTAAATGCTTATATGTTTCTATTGTTGGGTAGATATGATTTTGCAATTTTTCGCCTTTGTCAAACCACCAACACTAACATATTTATTAAGGAATGGTTCACCCAAAAGGTCAACCCACTTAATAATAACAAGTTACTATTTAGTGCAATGTTGAAAACACGAAGTCCATAGATGAACTATATTTCGTAACTCCATATACTTAAGTTGTTGAAGCAACTATTGTCTTACTCTTCATGCCTCTATGAGTAACTAGAGAAAGTCTAAAGAAATTTATGTTCCTATCCTGATGTGATCGTCTGGACATCAAAATTATTTATCACTTTCTCATTATTTAAGATTTATATGAAGCAAAGGTAAGAAAGGCTCGTTCCCACGAGGAGGTCTTGGTTGTTATATGGTTTCGATGTCTTATATGAAACAAGGGGGGATTTTATGATTTTACGAAAAATAAACTAATCTATTTATGAAATCAAGAATAAAAGAATGCAAATTTAAGGATGAAAATGATTAAGGAATCCCTATCAATCAATGAATAAAGAATAATCGATCCACCGGTATATTTCTCTCAATATTTCACTTATCACCATCCTTGAATAGTTATAAACTCAACTATCCTAATCAATTCCACAATCACCTACTAGAATAAGCTCTCTAGATGATACTATCCAAATCGACCACCTAGAATAGACTCTCTAAGTGTAATCGACTTGGAAGAGTTGAGTTCTGTGAATTGGAGTAAGATTTAACCACGCACTCATAAGCTCGAATTGTTAGCTAAGGTGATTTTCTACTTCTCAATTGTTTAACAACATCCCATCATGAACAACCAAAAATTACTACTTCTTGTTTTGAACTCTCGAAAATTACGGATCGAAGAATTCTCAACTAGTAATAAAACCATCAACTAGCTACTCGATTGCGCATTTGAGCAACTTGAAAACAAACTATATAATAATCATGGTAAAAAAATTAACAATCAATAAAATAGAGATTGAAATAACCTTTATGTAAATTAATAACTCATATTCATGACATCAGTTCAACCCTAATCAAGTAATAAAATTAACTAAACACAATGGAGTTCACAAAATTAAATAGAAAAGATAATTGCAAACCCTAGGAATCGAGAAATCTTCTCCGTGTAAACCTATAAAAAGAAGTAGAAGAGGTGAGAAGAGAACTAGGTGAAAACCTAAATATCTCTCCCTCTTGTTGAAGTTGCTCTTATATAACTTTCTCCCCTGTAGAATCCTTATTAGAATATAACTCTCTCTTCTATAAAACCCTAATCTTCAATTTCCAAAAATAGATAATATAGCCCAAACACCTCCTAAACGAAATCAGACAAGGCCAAAATCAGAGTTTATAACAACCAACTAAGCATGTCAGTTACACAAGACTGACATGCAACTCCATCTTTCCATCAATGAAACTTGTCCGTGGCCACTCATTCAGGCAGTTGATCGAGCACATAATGTGCATCTCCGGTTGGTGATGGAAACATGTATTGTTGCTTATTCCTAACATCCCTGACTCGTCCCCGCAAGATTACAATTCAACACATTTATTCCATGGCAACAAACCATATAAACTCCTTTAAACATTCCTTGTTCAACACTGCCTTGTTAATTCTTTTTCTTCTCAGTCTCGGTCTCAAACCATCGACAACAGTAAATCTCTACCATAATTTCCCTGTGTTATAAAAACCATCTTTTAAAAATAGTTTCTTCTTCAATCTGTCTTAAACCCATCTTCACATATTTAATCTTGATTCTTGGTTGGCAGCTACCTTCTTCCATCTTCAATTACCAACACAGAACCATCTCCGGCTATAACAACATCAGGCCAATAACCACTACCACATATTCGAATGGTATTGACCACTATGCTTTTCTTTCTCTGTTGCTTGTCTTCCTCTCTTTCTCAACATAATTTCTGCTCAAAACAACTCTGAATCATACAACTTTCATGTTTTTCTCAACTATCTTTCTCGTTGTAGATAATGGTAGAAGCAGATTTGCTTTCTTTATTCTTCTTGTTCTCGCTGGCAGAAAAACCCACTTTCCTTCTCGATTCACTGTTGCCTTATCTTCTTAATTATTTTAACTCAAACCAACCTGAACCTACCGGCGTGAAGGACTCATCAACTTAACTTTCTCTTCCTTTGGTAACTGTTCTCTTAACTACAACCACTCGATCCTGATTTCACTTGATAGATCATAAAATAAAAGATGATATTAGGCACCCATTACTTAGATAGGGACTGCCCTTAGTAACTCTCATTTTTAACACAATTGAGACTGGCGTTCTTGCTAACTTTGAGTTCATTCATATCCAATGTTGCTAAGTGATGTCATAAGCCTTTATATCTCTTCTTTCACTTCATGTGACTCCAAAATACCTATAAAACTCAAAAGAAACATAAAAGACACAAAATACAAGAGAAATAACTTAGAAAAACATAGAAAATTGATATTTTAATAATGTAAATTATGCACTTATCAAATTTCCCCACACTTGCCTTTTGCTAGTCCTCAAGCAAACTACTAAACTAATCCTAAATACAACAACTCCCTTTCGTTAAGGATATGGTCACACTTAGCATGAGTAACAAGCCTTTAAACCCCTAGGTGTCCCTAGTGGACGAGTTATAGTCTCGTGAGGGTTTGCAAGAGGTATACCCACAAAACTTACTCCAACTTCAAAGTCACAAGCATCCAAAGAGATATGAGGACATAAAGTTTCTGCGCACTAATAATAAGAAGTTAGAAATATCAAAGAATATTATTCTCATGCTTAACTCAATCCCATTTTTCCACATCCTCAACACAACCATTCTAACACATCTCAACTCGATCTATTTCAAATTCACAAAAGAGAGAGACCCAAATGTGACAACCATCTTCTTCATTTCTATGCTAGTTTCCTTGTCTTAGATCTTAGTCTCATTCTACTCGCCTACTCTCAAGCCACCCACGACGCATTATTCCCTGATTTCTCTCTACCGACGTGAAATGGTAAAGAATAACAGAGAGAGAGGAAGTGACCAAGACGGTAGGGTATTCGACCTAGTTTATTAATCCCTCCGCCCCTATTATAAAGACGAAAAAAGTAGAAATCTCTTATAATAAGAAAGTTTTTGTTTTTCATAAATATTCATGTCTTTTCCTGTTTTTACCCTTTCTTTTATTCTAAATACAATTTCACATATATCATAAATAAGGATATATATGTCAAAAGATATCTTGGAATTAGAATTCCGTCTATTTAATGGGACAAAAAAATCCAATATTCCGCCTTTATAATAGGGATGAAGGGAGTAGGTCATAACATAAAGTTATTTAGGTACCTAGCAATTAGATAAGGGTTACCCCCTGCTTAATTCTTTAAATAATAACCTTACAACTTTGCCGATATCTTTAGCTTGGCTTTAAATAACACTCCCATACGAGATGATACTTTTACCTTTATTGAATGATATCTTCTTCTTTAACTCCAAATGATTCCAAAATACCTAAAAAAACTCAAAAAAAAATGTAATATACATAATTTAAAAGAAAAAGAGCAAAGAAAGCGTAAAAAATAGATATTAATTAATGTGTCTTAGACTCCTATCAAGTTCCCCCACACTTAGACTATGCTAGTCCTCAAGCAAATTTAAACCAAACTAATTCTAAGCTAAACTAAAACACAACAACTCAGTTTCGTTGAGGATACAATTACACTTAGCATGTGCAACAATCCTTTAAACCCCTAGGTGTCCCTAGTGGACGAGTTATAATATCGTGAGGTATGAGGACATAAAGTTTATGCACACTAATAATAAGAAATTAGAAATGTCAAAGAACATTATTCTCATTCTTAACTCTCGAGTTAGGAGAAAACCAACCATATTAAAGAATCTAGCCTCGAGAGTGATCAAATTAACATTTCGCCTCGACTTCTGCACCACCAATAAGGAAATCAACCACTATGCAAGGATGGGAATGCTCACTCATATTCTCAGATTCTTGTTGCTTAAAACTTCTGTACAAATTTCTACTTTCCCACGGCCTTAACGAATAAATACAAAAACAAATATATACCAAAGCTTTTTTTTCTGTATTTTTTTTTTGATTTTTTTTACACAAGAAACATTAAAGACAAACTAGAATAAAAATGAAACTACTATGGACGTGGGAGAAGGACTTTACCACTTGATTCTTTACAACTTATATTATGTCGGTATCATAAACTTCACAAAAATTCACTTCTTTTAATTTTTTGCTCTTGTTCTTCGTCTACAACTAGGATATAAAATTTTGCTCTTTGTATTGTTACTTCACTTTGAATCTAAATTTTGCTTTTTCTTGTAGTGTTGCTTGTAAACCTTGAACGTCTTCAGCTTTCTTCAAATTTGTGATGCTCCGCTTGTTGATGATAATGGTGTTTATATGGACCTGTTATTATCGAGAGAGAGAATGGTGCCAGCTGGAAATCAAATTACAAGGTAAGGTTTTTTCGCAATTCTGATGTCACCCTTATGATTGATAGAATTAGCACTTAAGAGATCAAAAAGTAGTGATGAAATGGTGCAAGGTTGAGTAGCTCATCATTTTACTCGGAGTTTGCGCATATAAAACACTCTAAGCGGATAAATATTGAAGGTTTGGTGCCTCACTTATATATACGTAGTCTCCACTAATGATTGATCAACTTCTCTAATATTGTATTCTTTCTGCATTTAATTCGCCATCGGCGGTTTAAGTTCCTTTTTGTCGATTATTGTCTCTCAACAATTAAGAAACCCGAATTTAGTTATCTAATACTTCCAAGTTCATTTATTTCAGTAAGAACTTTGTATGTAAACTTAGGTAGAATTATATACTAAGTAACTCTAAAATATCTAAAAGTTGGAGGTTTCATGCAAAAAGTTACAAGAAATTAGAAAAAAATTATACCTAAGAATTGAATAATTAAGAATTTTATATGATTAACCATTCCCCCACACTTAAATTTTACATTGTTCTCAATGTAAATTGACTCATCCAATGTAAAAGCAAGGTGGGAAATCCTATAATGATATGAAAATTCAGAAAAAAATAACAAGAAAAGGTACAAGAAATACGAAACCAATGGGTTTTCTCCCATGCAGCGCTTGGTTTATAGTCGTCAACCCGACTCTCTAGTCGCCCGACCAACAATCTGAAAATTTAGAGGTCCACCCATAGAAAAATCTGCAATTATAACAATAGCTTCACAAAAATATTAGTACATGATAATATAATTGAAGTTATCGCCCAACAGAAGTTTTCCCCACACTTAGTCTTTTCTACACTTGGAAGTGTATAGAGAACATAGAATTCGGGAACTTCTATGGTTTCTTCTTTACAAACCTACATAGTATGAGAATCAAGTATCTCCAATGGAGGATATAAGGAAGCAAAGTCGTTCAACAATACTTCTGAAGCACATACATTCAATCTAATAAGAGGTAAAGGAGAAGAATTAATAGGCAAGTGATTAGTCAAACCTTGTAAAATCTCTTGTATCATGGGATCCCCTTCATCCTTAAAGAATTCAAGTGAATTACTTACCTCATGTGTATCGTGGTCCTTCATCAAACTCTTCAACCAATCTTCATCTGTCTCCGCCTCAATGAAAATTTTAGCGTCAACATTATCATTATAATTCACGGCAAGTTCAATTGGGTCTTCCAAAATATTGCTTAATTCAGTTTCATTCTCATATACAACATACTCCTTTTCTTCTTTATCTTGATCCCAGAAAGATTCCATTATACACCTTTTGGGATGTCACTGTGGATTGGTTCAAATGATGTACTTTCATACTCATCGTCACTATCATAGCTAATATAAGGTTGGTCATCGATGAATTTAATGTTTCTAATCTCAACCCCAGCCTTTTGAATATGTGATTGATCATTATTAAGACAAGAGTGGAGTTAACTACACAGTTATCATCAAAAATTCCAAAAGATTGGTCTTTTTCAAGATAGTCAGTGATCAAATATGCATTACTAACCGTGGGCATGTGAGAATATTTCTGATTTTGAGACCAAAATTCTTGTTTATCCCTTTCCTCCTTGTATTGATCAACACCTCTTCTAATATTGTTCATATTTTCTTGAAGCTCTTGGAGTGAACCATGTATTCTTTGCTCATACTGAATGAATCCTCAAAGCTAGAATGTGTTACCTCCTCACGTACTCTAGTATCTCTAGGCCAATTGTCTACCCTATGAATAGGTGAATGATCCTTATTATGATAAGAAATTGGGCGAGACATATTATAAGCATAGGTTGTTGAAGATACCGACTCCGTACGTACTATAAATTGTCGCATTTCATCCAACACACTAGAAGAAACATGAAAATAAGCACAAATTCTCCATGTAATTGTTCACTTACATACCTGCCATAAGAAAGTTGGCATGTATGAGAATAATCAAAAGGATATGTGGAATATTAATCATTACCAAAGGATTGGTTGTGATTATACTCCCCATAAGGTTGGAATTTGTCATAATGTTGTTGAGGTTGAAAACCGTATTGATTGTTGTAATATGTTCTTTCCATGAGAAATAAGTACCTGAAATAAGATTTTCAAAACTAGGTTAGAATCTGAAATAAAAATAAAAATAAAACTAAAAATAAATAAATTAAGAAATAAAAAACAAATAACAATTCGCTGCCTCCCTGGCATCGACGCCAAAATTTGGTGTGGTCGTCTTCACGTCAAAATTATTTATTACTTTCTCACTACTTAAGATTTATATGAAGCAAGGGTAAGAAAGGATAGTTCCCATGAGGAGGTCTTGGTTGTTATATGATTTCGATGTCTTATATGAAACAAGGGGGATTTTCTGATTTTATGAAAATTAAACTAAATTTCGTCTCGGAGAGGGAACTTGGTATCATTGGAAAAGAAGGGTGCTCCCCTCGCCTACGCCTAAGGCCTTCACTTCATATCAGACAAAGGCTTTCTTAATTATGAAAATAAAATAAAATAATAAAAATATAAGGATGAGAATAGTTAAGGAATCCATTTCAATCAATGAATAAAGCACAATCGATTCACCATTATATTTCTCTCAATATTTCACTTATCACCACCCTAGAATAGTTATAAGCTCAACTATCCTAATCAATTCCATAATCACCTACTAGAATAAGCTCTCTAGAGGATACTATCCAAATCGACCACCTAGAATAGGCTCTCTAAGTGTAATCGACTCGGAAGTGTTAAGTTCTTGGGGTAAGACTTAGCCACGTACTCATAAGATCGGATTGTTAGCTAAGGCAATTTTCTACTTCTCAATTGTTTAACAACATCCCACCGTCAACATCCAAAAATTACTACTTCTTGTTTTAAACTCTCGACAATTACGAATCGATGAATTCTCAACTAGTAATAAAACCATCAACTAGCTACTCGATTGTGCATTCGAGCAACTTGAAAACAATTCATATAATAATCACGGTAGAAAATTAATAAATAAAATAGAGATTAAAATAAACTTTATATAAATTAATAACTCATATTCATGACATCATGTTTAACCCTAATTAAATAATAAATTAACTAAACATAATGGGGTTCACAAAATTAAATAGAAGAAATAATTGCAAATCCTAGAAATCGAGAAATCTTCCCCGCGCAAACCTACAAAAAGAAGTAGAAGAGGTGAGAAGAGAACTAGGTGAAAACCTAAATATCTCTCCCTCTTGTTGAAGTTGCTCTTATATAACTTTCTCCCCTGTAGAATCCTTATTAGAATAGAATTCTCTATTCTATAAAACCTTAATCTTCAATTTCCAAAAATAGACAATATAGCCCAAACACCTCTTAAACGAAATCAGACAAGCCCAAAATCATAACAACCAACTAAGCATGTCAGTTACACAAGACTGACATGCAACTTCATCTTTCCATCAATGTAACTTGTCTGTGGCCATTCATTCAGGCAGTTGATCGAGCACGTAATGTGCATGTCAGGTTGGTAATGGAAACATGTATTATTGCTTATTTCTAACATCCCAAACTCGTCCCTGCAAGAATACCATTCAACACATTTATTCAATCATTAAATCAACATACCATTTAACAATTTCGAATCAAACCCATGGCAACAGAATATACTAGGGATGTCAATGGGTCCGGTTCCTCCCAGGTACTATTGGTCCGGAATCGGATCCGATTTTACTAGGGTTGTCAATGGGTCCAGTTCCTCCCAGGTATTACTGTTCCCGGAACCGGATCCGATTAAAAAAGACGGGTCCGGTTCCTAATTTTATGGACTGGGAACCAAAGCCGATTAAAAACCTAAATACTTGTCGGGTCCGGGTATTTAACGGGTCTTCTAAAATCAACAATATTTTCTTTTTGAAATTCTTTATATTGGATTGAATCGAATAATTTTTCATATAAAGTTATTGTTACATCTATGCAAACGTTCTAATTAAAGATTAAATCTAAGAAAATAAATGAAAAATAAAATAAATCCAAAAAAACTAGACGAAGTCATTGAATTTTGGATAAAATTAACAAACAAATGAAATATATTCGGGTACCCGCCAGGAAATACCCGCTAGGACCCGTTAAGATTTCGGGTTCAATCGGGTAATATCCATCGGGTCCTAAGTTGTTAATGGGTCCAATTTTAGGACCCGGACCCAGAACCGATTCACCCGGTAATGGGTACCCATTGACAGCCCTAGACCATACCAACTCCTTTAGACATTCCATGTTCAACACTTCCTTGTTAATTCTTTTTTTTCTTAGTCTCGGTCTCAAACCATCAACAACAGTAAATCTCGACCACAATTTCATTGTGTTCTCAAAACCATCTTTTAAAAAGAGTTTCTTCTTCAATCTTCCTTGAACCCATCTTCACATCTTTAATCTCGATTCTTGGTTGGCAGCTCCCCTTCTTCCATCTTCAATTACCAACATAGAACCATCTCCGGATATAGTAACATCAAACCAATAACCACAACAACATATTCGAACGGCATTGACCACTATGCTCTTCTTCTTTTCTTTCTTTGTTGCTTGTCTTCCCCTCTTTCTCAGCAAAATTTCTGTTCACAGCAACTCCGAATCATACCCAACTTTCATGATCTTCTCATCTATCTTTCTCATTGTAGATAATGGCAGAAGCAAATCTTCTTTCCTCTATTCTTCTTGTTCTCGCTGGCAGAAAAACCCACTTTCCTTCTCGATTTACTGTTGCCTTCTCTTATTAATTATCTTCACTCAAACTAACCTGAACCTACGGTGTGAAGGACTTATCAGCCTAACTTACTTTCCCTTTGACAACTCTTCTCTCAACTACAACCACTCGATCCTGATTTCACTTTTTAGTAACTCTCATTTTCTACACAGTTGAGATGGCGTTCTTGCAAGCTTTGAGTCCATCCATATTCAATGTTGCTAAGTTATGTGATAATCCTTTATTTATCTTCTTTCACTTCATGTGACTCCAAAATACCTATAAAACTCAAAAGAATTGTAAAATACACAAAATAAAAGAGAAATAACTTAGAAAAACATAAAAAATTTATATTCTAATAATGTAAATTATGCACTTATCTAACCTAACGAAGTTGACTTAGTAATCTATCTACTCAAGCAACTAGATTTTTGGAACTAAACTTGACATACCAGCGCTTGGGGGTTCAACTGAGCAACACTCTAACATAACATTTGATAACATAAATCCAAGATTTAAACTTCTAGCTTGTAAGAAAGAACACATTATAATTTTCCACCATAAGTAATTACTGCCATCAAATCCTGGTGGTACGTAAATTGAACTTGGACACCAACTCAAATTCATGTCTATAGGTTTGGATCGTTATAAACACAAAATGTTAGTTTTTTATGGCGTTTGCCTACTCTGATACCAATTGAAAAGGAGAGGGTACATAATTCCCCGCCAATATTTTTTCATTCATGAACCTATATGAAAAATTCCTTGAATGGTATCAAAAATCAATTTCCAAGGACCACTTAGAATGATCTCTTTCAAGATACGAATTCCAACAAGAACAAGTCTTGCTTGTTCAATTTTTCAAGAACCGAATTCTATATTGTTGATTACGTACTTTTGATTTTATTTTAATTATAAAAGAATTTATAATGCGAAATTAAAGTTAAAGCAAACACACCAAGATTTTGTTGACGAGGAAACTACAATCTTGTAGAAAAACCCCGGGACCTAGTCCATACTAAATACACACTAATTTAAGCTGTTACACCTTTTGATTACTATCATACGTCAGACTAGATGTAACAAAGACAAAGTAACCCATAAAATCACCTGTAACCCACAATTAGGGTTTGCATGTTTCGTAACCTAATTGATTCCACTCACTAGATCAACTAGAATCCTTCTAGTAAAATCTTGTAGAACCTCTTAAGGCTTTTTGAGATACCTTATAAGATGTTCTCTTTCTAATCTATATTTTGACCAACTAGTTGATATGTGATCTTATATTAAAATCTATTAAATTTAGGGTTTATGATAAATAATTCCTAAATTGATTTGCATTAGAAGAGAAGGATCTATAATAGAGAATGATTATTATAATCATCTAGATACATGTTTCGTAACTATCAAAGAAGAAGATAGCCGACCCGTGCTTTATGATCCCTAAGTAAAGTCTTCAAAGTCTTACTCTTGTTCGTGTAAAACAGAAGAAGTGGAAAACAACCTTGTGTAGCTACGTGAATCCTCTTTCAATAATGAATGACCTAGGCTAGATTTCTTGCTATTGAAGCAACTATTACTTGCATTCAATGTAAGTTCGTGAACTAGTTTCTATATTCAAATATTACTTTGATCCTAAGTAATTTCAATGTTTCTTAGAACAAATGCATCATACGATTAAGAAACTAACGAAATATGGCAATGGATCATACTGGAAGAGTAGCCACCTTGTCTAGGAGAAGAAATATAAGAAACTTAACTAAAATAGACTTCAGCAGTTTGCGAACTATAGCAAACAGAAAAAGTTCCAGGAACCTTTCTCTCTCCTGAACCCGAAATCAACTTTAACCACGCTTTTCAACTTTAGTGTTTCATTCATAACTTTTTCACTATACATCAGAATTAAATGATTCCTGACTTATCGAAGTCGTCTGTTTATTCTCTACAAGATGATGACATTCTCAAGGTCAGTGGTCATTATCACTAAAGTCTTAAACTCAATTCTCCTCCGGTGTATATACAAACCTATATTTACCGGCATAGGTGTTGATCCAAAGAATGAGTACTTTGCTTCGAAAGATAAATAGGTAGAATAGACAAGAGTTCCAAAAGAATCTAGTATTCGTTACTAAATTTTCATGAAGTTCTCTGTAGATATCTTCCTGTAGTTTTTAATCTTCAATTTTCAAGGATAATTTTGATTATATACTCTACTACCTAAACCTAATCTAGTATGAAACTGTCTTTAGTAGACTAAATCAGTAATACATTTTGGCATCCAAATTTGACAACTGACTTGATATATCAATGTCACTGTGTTCAACGGAGTAATGCTCTAACAAGAATTCTGGTGATTTTTGCATTTATGATCTTTAAATTTTGTTTCCAGCTTAGTGCATGCATGACGCCTCATATATGCTACGTTTTTTTTACCCTGTTGAAGAAAATTCGATAGGGATGCGGAATCATCTGTCCGATTGGGGATACTATTACGATATCCATGGATACCCCGTACTTTTTTCATTTCACGTCTTCGAATATCATATATCTGATGTCTTTAGTATGTTAATAGGTACAGATCTTCGAGTTCGCCTAGGTCCTCTTCTATCTCTGGCGCGGAGTGCATCACTTCATATTTTATGGGTATATCTCAACTTGGATCTTTTGTCGGATAACAGATGTTCTATACAAGATCTTGATGTCATGTTTCCCTAATATTGTGCTCTATTTGGCTATTCTTCGTATCTTTTATATTTACTCCAACAATGACTTTATCAAATGTGATATGAAGACCTTTATCCATCTTCCATGGAAATATACTTATAGCTTTTGTGGAACGTGTACTAGTGAGAATAGTGTCTCATACAAAGATACATAGTTTCTTTCTGCCATTGAGAGAGTTTTTCTTGTAAATTTTATTAGATGTGGTCTTATATTTTATATTCATATTATCACTTCTCTGACTGATTATTCGGTTGATGCTAGGTATAGGCTCAAATCCTCTCAAATTTGCGGGCTTTGTAAGAATGATAGTCTTGTCAGGTAATCTTTGATGTGCTTTAAAGATTCTTCGCATTCTTGGTTCCATTGAGACAACGCGTTGGTGCGTAATGATTTGAAGAATGGTTTGGATTTTTCTAAGAAACTTGCAATGAATATGTTAAGCGCTGCTAGTTATCCGTTTAGATGTTGTACTTATTTCTTTTTCTGCGGCGATTTCATTTCTAGGACCGCTCGTACCTTCTCAGGTCCACTTGTATTCCTCTCTTGGTCATCATGTGTCCCAAGAATTTCCTCTGTTACTCCTGTTTTAGGGTGAAAACAAATGTACTGCAAAAGAGTACTTTTAGTAGGTTCGAGAGTTCAAAATCGAACAGGACGAGCCTAAACCAAGAGATGGATGTTCACGTCCTGCTTCAGTCACAAAGGTAGAGATGATAGGTTGATCTTAAGGGAGGGAAGTAGAGAAGGTTGAGAAATCACTGTGTGATGAAAAATGGTAGTGTGTAGCTTAAGACTGGATTATTTCTGGGATAGATCTTTGTTCTATCTCTTGTGTCAAATAGATGAAGCCATTTATTTATAGTTTTATAGTGAACACAAATTTCTCGTAAGTGGTGGAAGTTACAAAGATACGGAGAAGTGACGATCGTGGAGATTATAGTGGAGTCATGTCTGATAAGTAAGGAGGACTGTATGACCACTACTCCTCGTCTTCTCAACTGCTTTTTAGCCGTCCCACAACTTGTTACCTTCTTGTCGTGGATGTGTTAACACAACACACGATGTCGTAAACCGCCATACAAATACCCCAATGGGAATCCCCCTATGTGTTGTATTTGATATCTCATAGAAAAGTAGTAAAGTTATGGATCACTACTATTTAGATTAAGCTGAGTCAATAACCTGTTATATTAGTGAGGCACGTTGGTCAGTTTACTAAGTTGATAAGTAAACTAAAGTGTCGAGTCTAGTAAAACAATAAGTTTAATGGTCATGTACTAGCTTAGAAGTATCATGGCATAATCGAAGCCAACATTACGTAAAATTTCCCAAGCACCAGTAGTGGTTCACTCAAGAATATAGCAATGAGTCTTGGTAAAGAGCCATATAGGGTTGGCGCTGGCATTAGGCCAACACCATGAGCAATGACGCATCCCTGAGGAACCTCGCTTATGAGAAGGATGCGTCCTCAGGGACTCAATAGGCTGGCGCTGGCGGCAAAGTAGTGACACATCCCTAGAGTCTGGCGCTAGCTCACGCTAGAGCTGAGAAAAGGAATGGCGCTGGCGCTAGGCCAGCACCAAGGGTAGTGACGCATACCTGGGGAAACCTCTTAAGCAAAAAGGGTTGGCACTGACGCTAGGTGATAAGTGCATAATTTACATTATTTGGATATCGATTTCTAATGCTTTTCTTAGTTATTTCTCTTGTATTTTGTGTATTTTACGTTTTTTTTTTGTTTTACAGGTATTTTAGAGTCACATGAAGCAAAAAAAGAGAATTAAAGGCACAAGGCATTGCTTGGAGGCATTGGGAGTTAATGGGCACAAAACTAGAAGCAAACACGTCTCAATTGTCTGATAAAACACAAATCACTAGGGGGCAACCAAGTTTACAAGGAAATTGAGAGAATTATATGGGGAGGCCTACTGTTTCATAAAGACATTCTATAGAGAGTCATAACACTAAATACAGACAAGCCATTACTCAGGGACACCACATATTTTTAATTAAACCTAGGTCTAGTTTATTTCATTCGGCCAACTAGGTTCTTTGTTGAACCAATTTCACACCAGCATGAGCAGCGAGAAGAAGTGCGCCTGATGGTTAGAGAAAGGAAAAAATTGGGTTTCTAGATCTGATTCTGTTGATGGGTTTGTTGTTAAATAACAAGAGAGAATTAAGGCGTTGGGTTGCTAATTAGTGGAGGCGGTGTTGCTGGGAAGAACTGGTGGTTAAGATGCGTGAGCTGAGTCATCCAAGAGATGTTGCTGTTGTTGAGCAAGAATGG
>JAJJMC010029784.1:635875-742974 GCA_023531435.1 Papaver californicum | reverse complement strand
ATATGTGGGAATGATCTGTAGCCAAGAAGAATCGAAGCAAACAGAGATGAATAAGAGAAATAAGGCAGGATAGACTCGAATTGGAAGAGATGGAGTTGTGGTTCTGTATTAGAATGTGAAATAGAGATTTGGATTTTATTTGCAGACGAGGAGCAGCGGGTTATTTCTGTTAAGAAGAAAAGAAAAACTCTTCAACCGAGAAACAGAATTAGGAAGGAGTTTGTAGAAAGTGGATACTTGGGTTTTGTAGTGATTGGAGCAACAATTCAAGGTGGAAGAGAAGCAAGAAGGATGGGTTGGTCGTTGATTCGAGCTTAAATGTGAATTTGAGTGGTATAATATTTGTTGCCGTTTCAAGAATAGGTTTTATAGAGAAATAGATTTAAGATGAGTCTGTTGCTCGAAATCACAAGAGAGGCTATTGAAGAACTTAATGCTTATATGAAAGTTTGGTCGAATAAGTGAGATGATGGCAATATCAGGTTGAATGTGTTGATTGTGAATGTGTGTTTGAATGTTAAAATTAGAGGGACGGATATCTGGATATCGGAATTGCAAGCAACATGATGCAGTGATCCCTATTTGAAAACTATACTCATGGTGTTTGATAAAATGGCTAAAAGAGTTAGTTATGAAATGAAAGAAGGGTTGGTTTTCTAATAACTTTGTTTTGGGCTTTAATGAGTTTGTGGGCTTCCGATCAGAATTGTGGTCGTGTGTTTGTTTTGGTCGTGACTAATTTTTGGAAATTAAAGAGTTAGGGTTTGATTAGGAAAGAGTTTATTCTAAGAAGGATTCTACAAGGGAGAAAGCTATATAAGAGCAAATTCAATAAGAGAGTTCTCTTCTCACCTCTTCTACTTCTTTTTGTAGGTTTGCGCGGGAAGAATTCTCACATATAGGGTTTGCAATTGCTTGTCTTCTTTAATTGTGTAAACTCCAATTTATGAGTAGTTAATTTAATTATTTGTTAGGGAATAGTTGGATTTCTCAAACATGAACCTTTGAATCAATAAATTAGTTTGTCTCAATATTATCGATTATGATTTACTACATATATCTCATTGATTGAATGCTTGTTTAGTTAAGTTGCAAATTGAGTTAACTCACAGTCATATCTATAGATAATTGAGGGTTTATTATACGTAAAAGTGATGCTCCTTGAATACAAGTAGCATAGTGTGGTTATTACTTATAATGATGCATCCTAGTACTCACATGTGACTCCTGACCTTTGTTAAATTGAATTAGTGCGCTTTCCACGTTCAATTGCATTGATTAGCCTAATATCATGAATTTTAATGCTCCTCAAGAACTAAACTTGACTAGTGCTTTTTACACTTTAGGTTGTTCTCTTTGTTAGAATTCATACTCGCATCTTTTTAATGTGTTTGTTGATGGCTTGAGGAAATTTACGGGATATTTTTACGATCAAGGTATTCTAGGGCTTTTGATAAAACGAGATTAAATATCAATTCTAATTAGTATTACAAGAACATGTTTTGTGAATGAAAAGAAACCTTAACCAATATTCTCAACTCTTTGATTCTTTTTTACAATTTCTTAGTTTTCTTAATTAGTTTAATTATTTTCATTGAATTTGAAAAATCCCCTCTTTTACATAAGATTTAGAAACAATATAACAACCAAGACCTCCTCGTAGGAACAATCCTTTCTTACCCTTGCTTTATAATAAATCATAAGTTGTGAGAAAGTAATAAATAATTTTGACGTGCAGACGACCACATCAAATTTTGGCGCCGCTGCTGAGGAGGCAACAAATTGTTTTTTGATTTTTTTTTTTTTGTTTTTAGTTTTATTTTTATTTTTGATTTTTGATTTTTATTTTTGATTCTAACCTAGTTTTGAGAATCTTATTTCAGGTACTTATTTCTCATGGAAGGAGTATATTACAACAATCAGTACGGTTTTTAACCTCAACAATACTATGACAATTTCCTACCAGCTATAGGACACAATCAAAACCAACTAATTAGATATGATCAAAACCCTAGAGAACCTTATGGTGATTCTCATACATACCAACAACCTTGTAGTCGGTATGTAAGTCAACCACCAAGGTGGGACAATTACACTTCCAATTGGCTTTATGCAAGTTGTATGCATGTTATGAACGGGTTACAAGACATGCAACATAGACTAGACTTGGCCGTGATAGAGAGAATGTTGCACAAATTGAATTTTACAATAGTTTAACTTACCCGCCTCCCGATCGTAGTTATGATCATTCACCCATTCAAAGGGAAGATTCATGGGTGAGAGATTCTATTGGATTTAATGATGTAAAGTGTGTAAATGTCAGAAAACTTGCTCAGAAACTATACAAGTTGGAAGACGACGGAGCCCCGAAAGAACTTCTTGAAGAAATTAGTAGGACCATTCATATGGAACTCAAACAACGTACTGATAAAGGTTGTGAAACCGATGAAGATTCTGATTACGGTGTGTCTGAAAACGAAGAGGAGTATATTGAGAATGAAACCGAATTAAATGATATTGTGGAAGACCCAATTGAACTTGCCGAGAACTATAATGATAAAGTTAACGCTGAAATTTTCATTGAGGCAGACATGGATGAAGAATGGTTGAACAGTTTGATAGAGGACCATGATACACATGGGATGAGTAATTCACTTGAATTCTTTAAGGATGAAGAGGATCCCATAATATAAGAGATAGTGCAAGGTTTGACTAATCACTTTCCTATTGATTCTTCTCCTTTACCTCTTATTGGCTTGAATGTATGTGCTTCAGAAGTATTGTTGAATGACTTTGCTTCCCAATATCCCCCATTAGAGATACTTGATTCTCATACTATGTAGGCTTGTAAAGGAGAAACTGTAGAAGTTCCCAAATTCTATGTTTTCTATACACTTTCAAGTGTAG
Organism: Papaver californicum; assembly: GCA_023531435.1. Classification (NCBI taxonomy): domain Eukaryota; kingdom Viridiplantae; phylum Streptophyta; class Magnoliopsida; order Ranunculales; family Papaveraceae; genus Papaver; species Papaver californicum. The sequence goes on along the minus strand of JAJJMC010029784.1, from coordinate 740,067 downwards.
AAAAGACTAAGTCTGGGGGAAACTTCTACCAGGCGATAGCTTCAATTCTATTTTCTTGTACTAATATTCTTGTGAAGCTATTGTTAGAATTGCGGATTTTTCTAAGGGTGGACCCCTAATTTTCAGATTGTTGGTCTCGGGCGACTAGAGAGTCGGGCTGACGACTTTACCAAGCGTTACATGGGAGGCAACCCATTGTTTTAGTATTTCCTTTGTTTTTTCTTATTTTTTCTGAATTTTCATATCATCATAGGATTTCCCACCTTGTTTTACATTGGAAAAGTCAATTTACATTAAGGACAATGTAGTGTTAAGCATATAGAATTCTTAAGTATTCACTTTTAGGTATAATCTTTTAATTTTTTTATAACTATTTGCATGAAACCCCCAACTTTTAGATATTTTAGAGTCACTTAGTATACTTCTAGGTACGTTTACATACGGAGTTCTTAACAAAATAAATGAACTTAGAAGTATTAAAGAACTATATTCGGGTTTCTTAGTTGTTGATAGGCTAGAGTTGACAAAAAGGGACTTAAACCGCCGATGGAGAACTAGGTGCATAAAGAATACAATATTAGAAAACCGGTCATTCAATACCTATGAGTGAGGCACCAAACCTTCAATATTATCCGTTTATAGTGTTTTATCTGTGCAAATTCCGGGTAGAATGATGAGCTATCCAACCTCGCACCAATTTCAGCATTACTTTTGATCTCTTGAGTGCTAGTTCTATCAATCATAAGGGTGACATCAGAATTACGAAAAAAATTTTACCTTGTAGTTTGATTTGCAGTTGGCACTATTCTCTCTCTCGACAACAACAGGTCCATAGAAATACCATTATCACCAACAAGCGGAACAACACAAATTTGAAGAAAGTTGAAGACGTTCAAGGTTTACAAGCAACACTAGAAGGCGAAATTCAAATTCAGTGAAGTAATAATACAAGGATAAAATTTTATATCCTAGTTGAAGACTAAGTACAAAAGCGAAAAAATCAAGAGAAGTGAATTTTTGTGAAGTTTATGATATCAAGACAATACAAGTTGTGAAAAATCAAGTGGTAAAGTCCTTTCCATTTTTTTTAATTGCTTTAGTGTGTATTTATTTTTTTATTTATTCGTTAAGGACGTGGTAAGAAGAAATCTATAAAGAAGTTTCAAACAACATGAATTTCAGAAGAAAATAATTATAAATTGTCGAAGTTATATGAAGTTCAAGAGTTCATCATCTACAGTTGAAGCCGAAGACGTTTTTATGGGACGCTGTGAGAGTGGTGCTGATTGTAGATTGGAGGAAAAGGCGAGTGAGCATTCCCATCTTCACATAGTGGTTGATTTCCTTTCGTAGAGATCATCATAAAACATGTATTTTTCTTCCCATATTTCTACGAGATATTCAGATATAATTCAAAAGGTTCTCTTCCCACCATTCAACGTGTGTAAGATTTATATCTTCATTCCTGCCTGCACACTAGAGAGCCATAAGTGCATCTTTTGAGTGTCAATTTCATAAAACCCTATTGGTAAGGAAGAAACATTCAATCACTCTCGAACATGAATTCTTTCATATGGTGGTTTTCTCCTAACTCAAGTGTTAAGCATGAAAATAATGTTCTTTGGTACATCTAACTTCTTATTATTAGTGCGCAAAAAATTTATGTCCTCTTAGATCTTAGCTCTTTGGATGCATGTGATTTGGAATATTTGAAAGTAGGTTTTATGGGTATACCTCTTGTAAACCCTCACGAGACTATAACTCGTCCACTAGGGACACCTAGGGGTTTAAAAGCTTGTTATATGTTACTAAGTGTAACCATATCCTCAACGAAATGGAGTTGTATATATTAATTTAGAATTAGTTTAGTTTAGTTTTCTCGAGGACTAGCAAAAGGCAATGTGAGGGAATTTGATAAGTGCATAATTTACATTGTTTGGATATCAATTTCTAATGTCTTTCTTAGTTATTTCTCTTGTATTTTGTGTATTTTATACTCCCTCCGTTTCAGGAAAAGAGTTACTTTTCCTATTTGCACAATTGTTAAGGCAAGATGAGAGAGAATAACTTTTGTAATTTATTTCCAAATTTACCCTAACAAAAGTTTAATACTACATATATCTTTATAATAAGAATAATAACATTTTTTAAAATAATAAGGGTAGTTTTGAAAGTTTATTATATTTAAAATGAAAGTAACTCTTTTGTTGGAACAAAAATTTAAAGAGAAAGTAACTCTTTTCCTGAAACGGAGGGAGTATTTATTTTGAGTTTATAGGTATTTTAGAGTCACATGAATCAAAAAAAGAGAATTAAAGACACAAGGAATTGCTCGGAGGCATTGGGAGTTAATGGGCACAAAACTGGAAGCACACAAGTCTTAATTGTGTGATAAAATACAAGTCACCAGGGGAAACCAAGTTTACAAGGGAATTGATAGAATTATATGAGGAGGCCTACTGGTTCATATAGACATGCTATATGTAGTCATAACACTAAATGCAGACTCGCCATTACTTAGGGCCACCCATCTTTATAATTAAACCTAGGTCTAGTTTATTTCATTCAACCAGCTAGGTTCCTTGTTGAACCAATTTCACACCGGCATAAGCAGCGAGAAGAAGTGCGCCTGATGGTTAGAGAAAGGCAAAATAATGGGTTTCTAGATTTGATTCTGTTGATGGGTTTGTTGTTAAATAACAAGAGAGAATTAAGGTGTTGGTGTTGCTAATTAGTGGAGGCGATGTTGCTGGGAAGAACTGGTGGTTAAGATGGGTGAGCTGAGTCATCCAAGAGATGTTGCTGTTGTTGAGCAAGAATGGAAGAGGATGAATCTGTCGTGAGCTGAATTGGTTTAGAGTATGTAGATGGTGATGGGAATATGTGGGAATGATCTGTAGCCAAGAAGAATCGAAGCAAACAGAGAAGAAGAAGAGAAATAAGGCAGGATGGACTTGAATTGGAAGTGATGGAGTTGTGGATTTGTGTTAGAATGTGAAATAGAGATTTGGATTTTGTTTGCAGACGAGGAGCAATGGGTTATTTCTGTTAAGAAGAAAAGAAGAACTCTTCAACCGAGAAACAGAATTAGGAAGGAGTTTGTAGAAAGTGGATACTTGGGTTTTGTAGTGATTAGAGTAACAGTTCAAGATGGAAGATAAGCAAGAAGGATGGGTTGGTCGTTGATTCGAGCTTAAATGTGAATTTGAGTGGTATAATATCTGTTGCCGTTTCGAGAATGGGTTTTACAGAGAGATAGATTTAGGATGAGTCTGTTGCTCGAAATTGCAAGAGAGGCTGTTGAAGAACTTAATGCTGCTATGAAAGTTTGGTCGAATAAGTGAGATGATGGCAATATCAGGTTGAATGTGTTGATTGTGAATGTGTGTTTGAATGTTAAAATTGCAGGGACGGATATCTGGATATCGGAATTGCAAGCAACAGGATGCCGGGATCCCTATTAGAAAACTGCACTCATGGTGTTTGATAAAATGACTAAAAGAGTTAGTCGACTCGTGGAATGAAAGAAGGGTTGGTTTACTAATAACTCTATTTTGGGCTTTAATGAGTCCGTGGGCTTCCGATCAGAATTTTGGCCGTGAGTTTGTTTTGGGTGTGATTAATTTTTGGAAATTAAAGAGTTAGGGTTTGATTAGGAAAATGTTCTATTCTAGGAAGTATTCTATCAGGGAGAAAGCTATATAAGAGCAATTTTAATAATATACAGAGATATCTAGTTTTTACCTTGTTGTCTTCTTACCTCTTCTACTTCTTTTTATAGGTTTGTGCAAGAAGAATTCTCACATCTAGGGTTTGCAATTTTTTTTTTTTTTAATTGTGTAAACTCCAATTTATGAGTAGTTAATTTAATTGTTGGTTAGGGAATAGTTGGATTTTTCAAACGTGAACCTTTGATTTAATAAATTAGTTTTGTCTCAATATTATCGATTATGATTCACTACATGTATTTCATTGATTGAATGCTTGTTTAGTTAAGCTGCAAATTGATTGAACTCACATTCATATCTACAACTAATTTAGGATTTCTTTTACGTAAAAGTGATACTCCTTGAATACAAGTAGTATAGTGTGGTTATTGCTTATAGTGATGCATCCTAGTACTCACATGTGACTCATGACCTTTGTTAAATTGAATTAGTGGACTTTCCACGTTCAATTGCATTGATTAGCCTAATTTCATGAATCTTAATGCTCCTCATGAATTAAACTTTATTAGTGCTTTGTACACGTTAGGTTGTTCTCTTTGGTATAATTCATAATCGCATCTTTTTAATGTGTTTGTTGATGACTTGAGGAAATTTACGGGATATTTTTGCGATCAAGGTATTCTAAGGATTTTGATAAAACAAGATTAAATATCAATTCTAATTATTAGTAAAAGAACATGTTTTGTGAATGAAAACGAAACCTTAACCAATATTCTCAACTCTTTGATTCTTTTCTACAATTTCTTAGCTTTCTTAATTAGTTTAATTATTTTCATTGAATCTGAAAAATCCCCCCTTTTACATAAGATTTCGAAACAATATAACAACCAAGACCTCCTCGTGGGAACAATCCTTTCTTACCCTTGCATAATAAATCAAAAGTAGTGAGAAAGTAATAAATAATTTTGACGTACAGACGACCACATCACTAGGCCAACGACAAATATGAGTGATGCGTCCTTGAGGATATTGCACGGCTTGAGCAAGAGGGGTTGTGCTAGTGATAGGTGCATTATTTGCATTATTTGCATTATTTGGATACTCTAATTCATTGATTTAATGCTAGTTTTCATATCATTATGTTTTGATTTTGTTTTTTTTATGAGTTTCTTAGGAGTTTTGAAGTCTATTCAACCAAAGAAGAAGAAAGGAGTTTATTACGACACGAAATTAACAAGGCAGTTAAGTTCTGCCATTGGAGAAGGGCCAAAGATCAAATTCAACTCATTCAAATTCAGAATTTCTTAACACCATTTTGAAGAAAACTAGAAGACGAAGCCAGCGCAAAAAGAATGAGGTCATTCGGAGTTCGTATGAAGAAGTTATGAGCAAAACAGCCGAAAGAAAATAATGAAACACTCAACATCATAATCGGGAGTTTACAAGGGAAAATAAACTACCGATTATAGGCAGTTTCGGGTACAGAAAAACTTCGTTTTTGAGCTCCAAAATAGGTAGTTCACACGGAAATCGAGCCTACCGATTATGACACGACGAGAGCCACTTATAAGACACGTTTTTGATTTCTAAATCAAGGAAACATGGTCCCGGAAGGATTCTAAACCCTAGAAGGAAAGAATACTTGAGGGCCAAGTATTGAAGGCTATAAAAGAAGACATTTAAGGCTCAAACAAAACATCTTTAAAATCCAAAACATCTTTAACATCTCCATACCTCTTATGTAATCTCTTATCTTCTACATCAAAAACCTAGGGTTTTCCCCTTAGGGGGACCATTCTTCTTCTTTGTATATTTTCATGGGTTTTAGTAAATCCATGAGTAGGTAATTTTGTTTTATTGGTTGGGGATGTAGTCGGAAGTCCTAGACATGTAAATCAATCTGGCTGGTTAGTTTTAATGTTAATGATCTCTTTTATCGCTTATGTTCTACTGTTTATATCGCCATGTATGATTGAAGACTTGCTCGTTCAAGTTGCAAATTGAATGAACATGTGTTCATATCTAAAGCTAGACTAGGGTTTGAGATCCGGAATTGTCGAAGAACTCTAATCACAAGTTCACAACATAGTTGTTAACGACGGGATGTTGCCATACAATTATGTGTAGAAGCTTAACCTAGGTTAAATCTGTGTGGCTCTTGCGCCGTATTGCTTAGAATAACCTCAACTTACGAAGACCATTGCTTTTATTGGGTTAAACTTGAGTGGCTCTTGCGCCAAGTTATTCGTTGAGAAGGATTCAAAGAGTGGCTCTTGCGCCTTTGATGATACAAGGAGTTTTGCTGGAGTAAGCCTGCGATAGGATGCTCTAGGGTTATTGGTACAATAAGGATTGGACGTTATCTCTAATCGATTGAAGAGCTTGTTTGGTGACAAAAAATGAAACCTCTAATCTGTATTTTCTCACTTTGATCTCAATCTTTATTTACTTTGTTTTTATTTTCTTAGTTTTATTTATTACAATCCCCCCTCTTGTTTACATAAGAAGTCAAAGACAAATAACAATTCACAGCTCCTTGTGGAAACGATCCTTACTACCACTATACTACTTATTAGTATTAGTGGGAAATATCTTAATTAATTTGTGCGCAAATGAAACGCACCAAAGTTTGGCGCCACTGTGATGGAGCAGTAGCAATTGTTTTTGTTTGAGATTTCTTTTGGTTCTATTTTACGTTTTTCTTTTAGTGCTTTTTAGATTTTTAGGTTTTTGTGGTGTGAATAAATCGTTGAAGGAGTTCACCACTCGTAAAAAGCGGGAGGTAAATTCCAAATACAAGTTGTAGGTATCACTTTTATTTTTGTTTTTATATTTTTGTTTGGATTTTATCTTTTACTCTTTGTGTGTCATCATGTTTCCTTACGGAAATAACATGTATGGTACACTAGATCAAGTATACAATAATGGTAATCAGTTTGGTTTTCAATCTCAACCCTTCCACAAATTCCAACCATACGGGGAGTATAATCACAACCAATCCTTTGGTAATGATCAATATTCCAAGTACCCTTTTGATTATTCTCATACATGCCAACCTTCTAATGGTGGGTATGTAATTGAACAATCCCAGAGATGGGAGGATAGTCATACTTTTAATGATTCCTCTAGTTTTAAAAAACAGATGTGCACCATGTTAGCAGAACTTCAACAACAAATTCAGTTACACCAAGAGGGCATTAATGAATCACTTCAAGAACTTCAAAAAGGTGCAGAGAATTTAATGATGCGAATTGATCGATACGAGGAGCAAATGAGAGAAGAAGAAATTTGGTCTCATAGTCAAAACCGCTCTAACATTCTTGTGCACAATAATGAATATGTGATCAATGGTGATTCTGAAAAAGACCAATTTTTGGGGATATTTGATGACACTAATGTAGCTTACTCAAGCCTTGATCTTATTAATGATCAAGCACCTATTCAAAAGGTAAAGCTTGGGAATGATGCAATGAGTGTTCTAAAGAAATTCCTAGCAGCTAGAATTGAGTCCGCAACAATATATGATCCTGAAGTAAAGAGTGTTGAAGAGGATGCAATTGAGACTAGAAACACAAAAGTTATCAAGGAACAAACTTATGTTATCTATGAAAGTGATGATGATTACGAAAGTATATCATCTGAACCAACTCATAGTGACATTCCTGGGGAGTACACAATGGAAGACGCTCTTGCGTATAAACCTTTCTGGTCTGATAACGAAGAGGAGTATGTTGAGAATGAAACCGAATTGAGCAATAGTGTGGAAGACCCAATTGAACTTGCCGAGGATGATATTGATAATGTTGATGCCGAGATTCTTGTTGAGGCAGAAACTAATGAAGAACGGTTAGAAAGTTTGATAGAGGACCACAATACACAAGAGGTAAGTAATTCATTGAATTTTTTTTGAAAAAGATAAGGATCCCATAATTCAAGAGACTTTAGAAGGTTTGACTGAACCTTTGGTTATTGATTCTTTTCCTTTACCTTGTTTTGGATTGAATGTATGTGCTTCAGAAGTATTGTTGAGTGACTTTGCTTTTAAATATCCGTTCTTGGAAATATTTAATTCTCATACTATGCAGGTTAGCAAAGAGGAGTCTATAGAAGTTCCCGAATTCTACGTTCTTTATCCACTTCCGAGTGTAGAAAAGACTGAGTGTGGGGGAAACTTCTATCGAGTGATAACTTCTCTATTATTTTCTTGTACTAATGTTTGTGTGAAGTTAATATTTGCAATGTAAATTTTTCTATGGGTGGATCCTCAAATTTTCAGATTGTTGGTCAATGGGCGACCAGACAATCGGGCTGAAGACGTTAAACTAAGCGCTAAATGGGAGGCAACCCATTGGTTTTGTATTTCTATCTTTATCTTTTGATTTTTATTAGTTTTTCATATCATGTTAGGATTTCCCATCTTTATTTTTACATTGGAGGAATCAATTTACATTGAGGACAATGTAAAGTTTAAGTGTGGGGGAGTAATTAAGCATATAGATTTTTTAGTATTTGCTTTTGTAGGTAGAATTTTAAAACTTGTGTACATATTTGCATGGAACCTTCAACTTTTAGATATTTTAGAGTCACTTAGTATACTTCTAGTTACGTTTACATACGGAGTTCTAACCGAAACAACTGAACTTTGAAGTATTAGAGAACTACATTCAGAGTGCTTAGTTGTTGAGTGGCTAGAGCTGACAAAAATGGACTTAAACTGCCGCTAGAGAGTTTAGTATTAGAGTTGTTGACCATTCAATACCCATGAGTGAGGCACCAAGCCTTCAATTGTCCGTAGAGTGTTTCATCTGCGTAAATTACGGGTAGAATGTTGAGCTACCTAACCTCGCACCAATTTCAGCACTATTTTTTGATCTCTTGAGTGCTATTTCTATCAATCATGAGGGTGTCATCAGAATTGCTAACTCTATTTTGTAATCTTGTTTGCAGTTGGCACCATTCTCTCGAAAACAACAGGTCCATAAAAACATATCATCATCAACAAGCGGAACATCAAAAATTTGAAGGAAAGTTGAAGACAGTCAAGGTTTACAAGCAACCGTTCAAGAAAGAGAAAATTTCATATTCAAGTAAAACAACGATACAATTAGCAGAATTATGTATACATGTTGAAGACTTATGTACAAGAGCGAAATAAATCAAAAGATGTGAGTTAGTGAAGTTCATGATATCAAGGCAATACAAGTTGTGAAGAATCAAGTGGTAAAGTCTTTATCCCACGGCCGTAGTAGTTTCATCATTTTATTTATTTTTCAGTCTATATTTTGAAGTCATTTTCATACAAAAAAAATAAAAAAATGCTTATCATTGCTTTAGTGTATATTTATTTTTTGTATTCAATCAATAAGGCCGTGGGGAAGAAGAAATATATAAAGAAGTTTCAAACAACAACAAATTGAGGAAAAGAGTTACAAATTGTCAAGGTTATATGAAGTTCAAGAGTTCATCATCAACAATTGAAGACCGAAGACGTTTCTATTGGATGTTGTGAGAGTGGTGCTGATTGCCGATCGGGTGAGAAGGTAAGTAAGCATTCCCATCCTTATATAGTGGTTGATTTCATTTCTTTGAGATCATCATAAAAAAAAGATTTTTTTTTCGTCCCACGTTTTATGGGATAACATCTTCATATGATTCGTAAGGTCACCTTTCCTTCCTACCATTCAATTTGTGCATGATTTCTATCTTCATTCTTGCCTGCACATATGTGAGAACCATAAAGTGCGTCTTTTGATTGTCAAATTCATAAAATCTTGTTGGTGAGGCAGAAACAATCGGTCGCTCTCGAACTTGGATTCTTTCATATGGTGGTTTTCTCCTAACTCAATGGTTAAGCATGAGAATAATGTTCTTTATATTTCAAACTCCTTATTGTTAATGTGCAGAAACTTTATGTCTTCGTAGCTCTTTGGATGCATGTGCTCTGGAATGTTTTGAAATTGGAAATTAGGTTTTGTGGGTATACCTCTTGTAAACCCTCACGAGACTATAACTCGTCCACTAGTGACACCTATGGGTTTAAAGGCTTGTTACACATGCTAAGTGTAACTGTATCCTCAACGAAATGGATTTGTTGTAGTTTAGGTTAGTTTAGATTTGTAGTTTGCTCGAGGACTAGCAAAAGGCAAGTGTGGGGGAATTTGATAGGTGCATTATTTGCATTATTTGGATACTCTAATTCATTCATTTATTGCTAGTTTTCATATCATTATTCTTTGATTTTTTTAATGAGTTTCTTGGGAGTTTTGAAGTGTAGTCAACCAAAGAAGAAGAAAGGAGTTCATTACGACACGAAATGAACAAGGCAGTTAAGTTCTGCCAATGGAGAAGGGCCAAAGATCAAATTCAACTCATTCAAATTCAGGAGTTCTTAACACCATTTTGAATAAAACGAGAAGACGAAGCCAACGCAAAAAGAATGAGATCATTCGGAGTTCGTATGAGGAAGTTATGAGCAAAACAACCGAAAGAAAATAGTGAAACACTCAACATCATAATCGGGAGTTTACAAGGGAAAATAACCTACCGATTATAGGCAGTTTCGGGTACAGAAAAACTTCGTTTTTGAGCTCCAAAATCGGTAGTTAACACGGAAATCGAGCCTACCGATTATGACACGACGGGAGCCACTTCTAAGACACGTTTTTGACTTCTAAATCAAAGAAACATGGTCCTGGAAGGATTCTAAACCCTTGAAGGAAAGGATACTTGAGGGCCAAGTATTGAAGGATATAAAAGAAGACATCTAAGGCTCAAACAAAATATCTTTAAAATCCAAAACATCTTTAACATCTCCATACCTCTTAAGTAATCTCTTATCTTCTACATCAAAAACCTAGGGTTTTCCCATTAGGGGGAAACCATTCTTATTCTTTGTATATTTTTCATGGGTTTTAGTAAATCCATGAGTAGGTAATTTTGTTCTATTGGTTGGGGATGTAGTTGGAAGTCCTAGACATGTAAATCAATCTGGCTGGTTAGTTTTAATGTTAATGGTCTCTTTTATCGCTTATGTTCTACTGTTTATATCGCCATGTATGATTGAAGACTTGTTCGTTCAAGTTGCAAATTGAATGATCATGTGTTCATATCTAAAGCTAGACTAGGGTTTGAGATCCGGAATTGTCGAAGAACTATAATCACAAGTAGCACAACATAGTTGTTAACGACGGGATGTTGCCATACGATTATGTGTAGAAGCTTAACCTAGGTTAATCTGTGTGGCTCTTGCGCCGGATTGCTTAGAATAACCTCAACTTACGAAGACAATTGCTTTTATTAGGTTAAACTTGAGTGGCTCTTGCGCCAAGTTATTCGTTGAGAAAGATTCAAAGAGTGGCTCTTGCGCCTTTGATGATACAAGGAGTTTTGCCGGAGTAAGCCTGTGATAGGATGCTGTAGGGTTATTTGTACAAGAAGGATTGGACGTTATCTCTAATCGATTGAAGAGCTTGTTTGGTGACGGAAGATGAAACCTCTAATCAGTATTTTCTCACTTTGATCTCAATCTTTATTTACTTTGTTTTTATTTTCTTAGTTTTATTTATTACAATCCCCTCTCTTGGTTACATAAGAAGTCAAAGACAAATAACCATTCACAGCTCGTTGTGGGAACGATCCTTACTACCGTATACTAATTGTTAGTATTAGTGGGAAATATCTTAATTATTTTGTGCGCAAACGACACGCACCAGCCAGCGCCAAATATTAGTGAGGAACAATAATGTTGAACATTGATGTGCATTCTTAGAAGATGGATGTTATTTGAACATTGATGCGCATTCGAGACAAGTTCAAGGAATTCAACTATGGAAATTATGCGACTTGAGACTGGTTTGATATGGCATAAATATTGTAAATATTAGAGAAGCTACGGGATCAATATTGAACGCATTTAGTTATTTGTAGAGACTATATTCTTAATTCTGTTGCGTAATATAAGTAGAAATACAGTATTTCATATTTTGATACGAAGTCAGAATATGCACGGACATTTATATATTTTTTCTGCTAAGTAGAGGCCGATTTTACAATTCTAGCCCTTGTAAAAAATCCACCATTAACATTAAGTCCCTTGCTTAGTGAGGAAGAGTAATTTTGCGCAGTAAGCACTAGATGGTGATAATATACTCTTTAGAAATTATACATGATCAACATTTAATAGTAGAAGAATATGTACTTAACTTATGTTTCCTAGTACTTGTGTCCTGTAACATTAACCCAAATTATGGTTAATAGATGCCAGTATTCATGTCATGAGACTGAGGACGTCGAGCATAGATCCACGGTGGTGTTACCAGTATCTCCCTTAGCGAAATAAAATTTCATGTTCCGTCATCATCCAAAAGTTCCAAACGGTCGGTTCTAAAGTCCTGATTGTTGATTATGCTCAGATCCTGCTTCTTCGGAAGAAGTTTTTGTTGAACTCTTGAAATAAAATATTTAGGGTTTTGCCTTTCATCTATTTAAGCAAACAAATCATTGTTGATTTCTTCCTCTTACTGGTTTCATCATTCTCAGTACCATAAGATTCCACTGCCTCGTATTGCTCCATGTATGATAACAACGGCTCAAATCAGGATAATCTTTTTGTCAAGCACATCTCAGGGTACCTAGTCCGATAAAATAATTCTTCTTTATTTGCGTACTTCTCAGTACTTATGGATAATCCGCTCATAATTATGATGATTCTTTGTTTCTCTTTTAAGAGTCCCATGTTAAGAAAGTTCAGTATATGTTGAGAGCTAGGACCATCTGGAAGGGTAGTACCTCTTCAAACATTACTGGATCCATTCAAACCACCACTTTGAGTAAACCTTTTTTTTTTTTTTTATCTGATTCATAATTCATACGTTATATTAAGCAAGTACCCTTATGCGCATGTTGGACCTGGCAATATGACAAGAGATGTAGGTTATGGATACATATAGAGGAAAAAGGAAAATTAGAGGGTCTTCTCCAGCTGAGGAGGATAGATGTAATAACCTGACCCTTCAACGATACTGTCCCCACTTAGCCACTGCGGTTATCCGACAGTGTAGGGTTTTCAAGGGACAGAAATACCGAATTTTGGAGAGAGAATGACCAAATTTTTTGCTAGTATTTTGCTAGTATTTTTTGATTTTTCTTTAATCTTAATCAATTTCGGTTGATTAAGAATAAGAGTTTTGATCGATCCTGGTTCATCTTTACCTTTAATCAATAATTCTTCTTTTACCGATTTACAAAAGGAGTCTACAAATCCTGTTCCGGGAAGTTTTTTAATGGAGGGTTCAACTAGTTTACCGAGTAAACCTAGTTCTCATGATGAACTTTTAAAAAGTAAAAAAAAAATCAATTCTACTTTGGTTGATTTAAAGTCTCTTCCTAAATCAACTATTAAAGAAGGGAAACATGCTATTCATATTCCATTAGATTTATTTCGAGAGGGTTGTGAAGCTTGGCAGTATAGTTTGATAGGGAGATTGGACTTTAAGGGTCTAGTTTTTACGGATGTTAAAAAATCTCTTCTTGATCAATAGAAAATTGATGAGAAAAGGTGCAAATTTTTTCCTATGTCTAAAGGTTTTTTTATTATAAAGCTTGATATTTGGAAGATAAGAAAAAGATTCTTAATAAAGAAGCATGGGTTATGGAGCAGTAACTTCTTCGCATTCAAGAATGGTTTCCAAGCTTTAATCAGGAAAGGCTGCGTACTTTTCATGCCACCGTATGGGTCGAATTTCCAGGTTTGTATGTTGAACTATGGACTAAATCTTTTTTATTATCATCAGGTCAAATTCTGGGTACACCTATAGTTGTTGATGAGAGAACTCTTTAGCATGAATATGGTTATTTTTCTTTGGTTCTTGTCGATATTGATTTTTTGAAGGAGACACCGTAGGAACTAAATATCATAGCATGAGGAAGAAGCTTTATGCAAGAGGTGGATGTCCCAAATAAGCCAAAATATTGTGAACATTGTAAAATTATTTGGCATGTCTATAAAAATACAAAGTTGCTAGTAAATTCATTAAAAACAAGTCACGGGAGCGTGACAAGTCTAGTGGTAATAATGAAGTTAGGTGGAGAGTCAGATTATTACAATAGAGATATTAATACGGAGGTTGAAGTCTCACCTAGTCCGCCGGTTAATCCTACAAGCAGTGATCTTGGTCTCACCATTCACGCGTATCTGACTGTTGGTCTTCCTTTTGAGATGCACATGAGGTCTGTGTCCCGTAAACACCATGTCGTGGGAGGCTTTGTGGTGCCAAAATGATATACATCTCTTTATACCAAAATATGGAGGCGATATGGTCACATTGACACTACAGAGTTGTTGAAAGGTTTTTCTCCTGTTCTGGTAACTATGGTTGCTGGTCTTCTTCCCATGATTGAGGAGATGAACAAGGCGTCGCTCCGTGAAGTCACTAGTTAGAAAATGCAGAAGTAGGATGAGATGGTAACCAATTGTGAAGATTTGAAATTCAACATGAATTGGCTTTGTCAGCGTTTAGACTTTATTAAAATGGATCATGCGTCTATATTAGCTGAACCCATCTTCAAAGGATATATTGGAGGAGGAGAAAGCCTTGTCAAAAGAGTTAGCTAGTGTTTAGAAATCGATCAAGAATTTGAAGGCTCGGACTGAAAGGTTCCATGAGAATGGAGATGTTTTATAAACGTAATTATCCATTGCCTGAAGGTTTTCTCTAAAGAGTTGTGTTCTGAGTAAGTGAGGTTTAAATCAACAATAATGGGCTTTGAGGAATTTTTTTTTTGCAACTGTTTCTGGATTTTGAATTTTGAGTACTCATTGAAATTAAAAGGAAATATTTTCGGGTATAATTTTCCTTAAGCCATTTTCCATTGATCACCGTTCCCACTGCTGCTCCCTTCATGCATACGATCTTATAATATCCACTTGCTAGTGCTTTAGAGTACTCATTGAAATTAAAAGGAAATATTTTCGGGTATAATTTGCCTTAAGCCATTTTCCATTGATCACCGTTCCCACTGCTGCTCCCTTCATGCATACGATCTTATAATATCCACTTGCTAGTGCTTTAGAGATCACGTAGGGGCCTTCCTATTTCGGGGAGAACTTCTGGGCGGACATGTCCTGCTGAATATGCTTGGCCGTTTTAAGTACCAGGTCTCCCACCTGAAAATTTCTAGGTCTCACTGCTTTATCGGAAGCCCTGGAAATCCTTCTTGATATGCTTTTGTGTATCTCTCTGCATTGGCTCGTCTTGACTCCAAGAGGTCCAGCTCTTCTATCCGAAACCTAGGGATTTCGGCCTCATGCCAGTACCCTTTGCTTGTTGTCGCAATTCTGGCTGATGGAATCTTGATCTCAGCAGGGAGGACGGTGTCATCTCTGTAGACAGGTGAATATAGAGATGTCGTGGTGGAGTTCATTGGTATCGTTATGTAAGCCCAAAGCGCCATATGCAGTTGTTTATACCATGATCTAGGGTTGTCATATACTGTATGACTAAGGATTCGAATCAATGTCTTGTTTGTACTTTCTGCCTGCCCATTCCCTTGCGGATACTATGGAGTAGACAATACTTGCTTGATACCATACTCTTCGAGTAGTTCGGCCACATTCTGGTTAGTGAAAGGAATACCATTATATGTGATAATATGTTTAGGGATACCAAACCTACATATGATGTATTCCTTGCTGAAGGCTGCTATAGTTTTTCATGTCGTACTCTCGGAAGGGATGGGTTCGACCCACTTGGTGAAGTATTAAGTAGACGTGATGATGTAATCATGTTGCTTTTACGAGGTCAGATTGATTTTACCAATGAGATCCAGTCCCCATATATAGAAAGGCCAAGTAATGCTTACTGAATGTAAAGGGAGACACGTCGTGTGAATGATATTCCCGTGGATCTGACACTGGTGACATCTTTCAACAAATACAACTTCATCATCCTCCATGGTTGGTCGGTAATATCTCATATGGATCTGAAAGAACAATTTCCTCTTTCCTTGATGCTTTAATTCGTGAACTTATTTTAATATTGTTGGGACTTCGGGTTCTGCTAGGCATCGCAGAAAATTTCCTCCAAAGATTTTGCGGTGCAAGATTTCTTCATTAAAAATGAACCTCTTCGTTTTTTTCTTTAGTCTGGTTGCTTCTCATTTTTCCAATGGAAGGGAATTATCGCGAATGTACTTGATGTAGGTTATCTCCACTCCCCAGCATGGTGGATTGTCAAGGCCTCAAGTTGGTGTTATTGTGCTTGGAATTTGGTACAAGACCCTTGTAGTGCTCGATATTGAGTTTTCATTATCGACAAGTAATATCCTAGGCGTTGAAAGCGACGGTAAAGAGTCACAACAAAAAATTTTCCACACACCTGGCCATGAACACGATTGAGTTGTAGTTGTGCTTCTTCATCTATGAGATACCTTGAAAGGGACCCATCTGGATTCATGTGGTACAACTCCTCGTAGAGCAGGAAAAAATTCTTCAGGTCCTTGAGAGTGACTTTCCTCTGAGGGAGACAGCTGATGAGCTCCTCAATGATTGGTGTTCTCCAATTAGTGATCTGAACATGCTCAGACTGACTCAACCATGTTCATGGTATGGTACGTCTCTGCACCACTATTTCTCTGATACTTCACATTGAAGTTTAGAGGCTAAATTGGCCAGGCAGTCAACGTGCCTATTATTGCATTGGCCGACGTGGACTACTACAACTTCGGTAAAAATGGGTTAGTAATCTCTGAGCTTATGCGATGTGAGGAGCTAGTGTTACCTCTTTAAGCGAGTGAACCCCATTCATATGATTGACCATTAAATTTGAATCGCCCCTTATTTCTAGGTGTGTTGCGCCTGCTTTTTTCTCCAGTGAGAGACCTAACAAGAAGGCTTCGTATTCTGCCGAGTTGTTGGTGCATTTGAAATCAAGTTTGAATTAGTATGAGAAAACTTCCTAGTTGGGGACACAATACTACGCTAGCTCCTCCGATATTATTACTGGGAGTAGCAGAACCATTAAAGTATAACATCTATGCATCTTCCTCAATGATAGAAGTTTCGGGAAATTCTCCAGGTATGTCTTCATGTAGTGCGGTCACGTCTTCGCCTGGAAAAGCGGCTGGAAAATCTGCACTTCTTGTTCTTTGAATGCTTTCGGGGAGACGCATGCTATGTCAAACTCTAATTTTGAAGTACCTACTTAGTGGGTTTGCTATCATGGTTGGCTTTGAGAGTAAGAATTTGATGGGGTCGGTTTTGGGAATCAACACCACACTGTTTGAGAGTAAACAATGCCCAAATTTCTGTATAGGGTGTACCAGTGACAGACATGCCCTCTCTGCCTTAGGATATCTGAGATCTGCGTCTTCAGTAATCGGATGATATAGTAGATCGGATATTCAACTCCCTCTTCATCTTCCTGGAAAGAAGTGCCCCTGTAGTGACTTCACTAGCGGTTGTATACAAAAGTAGAGGTCGTCCTATACCGGAGATCTCATGACAGCTGGCGACAATACTAATTTTTGGATTTTGGAAAACGCTTCTTGTTGAATAGAGGACCAAATGTAACTTGCTCCTTTATTTAGTAACAACGTGAAGGAGGTGATGAATTGATCTAGTCCGGAGATAAAACGTCTGATGTATGACAATTTTCCTATGAAGCTTTTAAGTTCTCTCACAGTCTTTGGTGGAGATATGGTGGTGATGGCTTGAGTCTTCACCGAATCTACTTTTATTTTTTCTACTATCACTCGCAATCCTAGGAATTTACTATACGGGACACCAGAAGCGCACTTCAAAGGATTCATCTTCAGTTTATATTTACAACATCTCTCAAAGACTTGTTGTATGACTTATAAATGGGCTGGTCGCTCATGGATTTGACAACTACGTCGTCAATGTAGTCTCCCACTTGCTTGTGCATCATGTCATGGAAGATTGTTGTCATCTCTCGCTGGTAGGTAGTGCCGACATTCTTCAAGTCAAAAGGCATAAAAATATTGTCTAATTTCTGATGGGATTCCAGAATGCGGTTTTGCTGGCTCGTGCATCATTATTTGATTATAGCTGTTGTACACTTTCATATACGAGAACATTACATGGCCTCTAGTTTCATCCACAAGCATGTCTATATTAGGGAGTGGAAAATCATCTTTGGGACGTCACTTGTTCAGATTCCTGAAATCGACACAACATCTGATCTGACTATTCTTTTTCTTAACAGGTACCACATTAGGGTGTTAAATGGATTTAATGAAACCTGCAGTGAGTAGCTTCTGGACTTCGCTCTTAATCTGCTCCTCAACCTCATGTTTGAATTGTCTCGTTTGTTGCATGACAATTTTGGAGCCATGAGTGATTAGCAAACAATGAGTGACCAACTTGTCATCGAGGCTTGGCATTTCTTCATAAGTCCAGGCGAACACGTCTTGATGATCCATAAGGATTTTCATAAGCCATGTCCGTTCTTCCAATGACAGGGTCGAGCTAATGGAAACATGCCTTGAAACTTCTTTTGTTCTTATGTTGGCAGTCTCAAGAGTGTCAGTGGTGGAGTCAGTACCTACTTGTAATTACCGTGGAGCCTATTGAATTTTGTATTCACTCGGTTATATGCTATGATTACATTATGAGTGGGAAGACCCTCCACTAGTCTCCCCTTCTAATTGCTAACAAATACGACAAAGGTAAACAATTCTTCCTTCGACATCATGTTACAAAATTATGTTCCCTCTTTCCATGGGTTTAGCTCGGGATGTTGGTAGTTAGGGGAGAATTGTCATTAAAATCAGTAGAGATATTCAATTTTGAAAATTTACCTCTCTCTTTAGCTATGGACAACACCCTGTCAGATTCTTCAAAGTATGTCCAGCTGGGTAGCGACGT
This sequence comes from Papaver californicum, assembly GCA_023531435.1. Classification (NCBI taxonomy): domain Eukaryota; kingdom Viridiplantae; phylum Streptophyta; class Magnoliopsida; order Ranunculales; family Papaveraceae; genus Papaver; species Papaver californicum. The sequence goes on along the minus strand of JAJJMC010029784.1, from coordinate 721,515 downwards.
ACTGTAGATCTTGTTAGGAGAGTCGAACACATGATTCATTGGTTCGAAGAATTTGGTTCCACAGACTGGAGCATAAGGGGATGATGACGCTGGGATGCGAATGATCTCTACATTCAACACAATCTTTATGTATTTATGATAATTTGAAGGGACAGTCTTATTGTCATGAAGCCACAGTCTTCCCAATATCATGTGGTATTCAGGCTCTTTTTCAATGACATGGAATTTCACTGTCGATCGAATATGTCATACTTTGATCCCTAAGTAGACATGTCTGTAGGTTCTTGTGTGATTCCCTTCAAAATATTTTATCACAATAGGCAGTGTACGATCTTGCTCGGCTTGACCGTAGCAGTCTTGAGTGTCTTGAGAGTAATCATGTTGGCTGTAACACCTATATAAAAAAGCGCTCCCCGGAATTCAAAGTCTTAAAGATAAGTAGTTACGTACAAAACTCACTTATATCCTTCCTCAGCCATCATGTATTCTTCAATAAACATGACGCTGTTCACAGAAGGATGAGACAATATAGGTACTTCTTATTCTCTTTTTGGGGGTTGGATCAGATATGCATCTGACGCGACACAGTTCAGGGCGGCAAACACGTTTTGTATTGGACCTTTGATAACTATAGGAGCTCAAATAAATTCTCCACCAGGCGATTAACCTCTTTATTTAATGGTTTCTTGTAGGTGGTGAAGCTCCTGATGTGATAAGGGAAAGGCATGTCCGTCGGGGCAGGAGTCCCCAATCCAAGAAACCCTAAATCTTCCATGAAAATGGCACTACGCACCAATTCTTATGCCATTTGGTAAAAGAAGTCAAGGATGAAGCTCTGGGATTCCTCTAGCCTTGCCATAATTATTTTTATAATCTCTTGTTTCCGCCCTAGTTCAACCATGGTGAGTGGTGTTGATTTTGTATGTCTATGATTTCCCTTATGCCATTAGAGCGAAGATCGTTAGTGGTACCATTAATTATAGGAGGAGCGACGTTAAAAATGTTACCATTGGTACTAGAGGAATTGAGATTGGGATCAATGATTGTAAGATCTAGCCTGAGACCGACCATTGTGAGTAGTTGAGGAGTTTGCCGTGCAACCGAGAGTTTGATCTCCCACTGTGGTCGCTAATTGTTTTGTGGTGAAAACAAATATACTGCAAAAGAGTACTTTCAGTAGGTTCGAGAGATTAAAATCGAACAGGCGAGCCGAAACCAAGAGATGGCCGTACACGTCCTGCTTCAATCACCAAGGTGGAGATGATGGGTTGATGTTAGGGGAAGGAAGCAAAGAAGGTTGATAAATCACTGTGTGATGAAAAATTGTAGTGTGTAGTTTAAAATGGATTATCTACGGGAAAGATATCTATTCTATCTCTTGTATCAAATAGATGAAGCCATCTATTTATAGTTTTATAGTGAACACATTAATTTCTCGTAAGTGGTGGAAGTTACAAAGAGATGGAGAAGTGATGATCGTGGATATTGTAGTGGATTCATGTCCGATAAGTAAGGAGAGATGTATAACCACTAATCCTCGTCTTCTCAACTGCTCTTTAACCATCCCACAACTTCTTACCTTATTGAAGTGGATATGTTTCCATAACGCACGATGCCGTAGAACGCTAGACCAATACCCCAATGAGAATCCCATCATGTGTTATATTTGATATCTCGTAAAAAAGTAGTCAAGTTATGGATAACTACTATTTAGGTTAGGCTGAGTCAATAACCTATTAGATTACTGAAGCACGTTGCTCAGTTCTTTAAGTTGATAAGTAGACTGATCAATGTCGAGTTGTTTGTACCTAAAAATTACTCATAGGCAAAATAATATACTGTTGAAGTACTTTCTTAAGATTCGGAAATCAAAATCGTACATGACAGGACTAAGACACGAAAGTGGACGTTCCGTCCTGCTTCAGTCACAAGGAGAGAAGATGGATTGATCTTAGGGGAGCGAAGCAGAGAAAGTTGAAGGAAATATGTGTATTGAATTGTGTGTAGAGGTGTTGAAACATGAGAGATAACATAGCTTATGAGAATGATAAGCTTGTTCTGTGTTTCTTAAATGGGCTAAGTAGCCTATATATCGTGATTGGTAGCACACACTTTTCCTTGTAAAGTAGCAGAGTTAGTGGAGAGATGGACTGATGGAGATTGTGGAGGTAATGGTGTTACCGCCCACTTTGTCTTGAGAAGTTTCTGAAAACTTCTGGATCATTACTCCATCACCTCTTCAACCACTTCAACCGTCACTACTACTTTGTAACTTCCTTGTCATGGGGTGTTGCCACGCCATATGCTGTTGTAACCACCACACCAAAACCCCATGAATAATCCCCCCATGTAATATATTTGATTTCTCGTGAGAGCAAGTGGATTCATGGCTTCAAAGCCGTGAGTTTTGTTGTAAAATAAGTACCACTGGCTCAATCGAGGCGTTGGTAGTACAAGTGTCGTGGCTGTGGCCTAAATGATGGCGCTAGCAACGAAGAATAGTGCTGGCACAGACGAGTAAAATATGGCACTGGCACGATCAAAGGAGAATGGCGTAGCAACAACAACGGGTAGAGGGCGCTGCTGGTAAGGAAGAGGAGCGCTAGCGGAGGCTGCTGGCAGCACCAATCCTGGTGCTAACGCTAGCGGTAGCGCGCTGATGTATTTTGTCCTGTGCTAGCGTTGTTGTCATTGTCGCTAAGAGCGTGGCTAGGGATGACACCTGCTATTTTCGCGGCCATAGCCTATGCACTGCAAACGTTGGCATTTGCTAATGTCATGGCCATAACTATGGCCTATTTAAAGTTTCCCAGTCGCATAAGATTTTGATGTTAACATTATGCTTAACTTTTATGCAATGCATACAAAACATATTCAAAAGATTCAACCGTGGAAGTTTACAACTTGAGATGATGTTCGATGCGACTCTGCAATTAGATGGTATATATCTAATTAGCGTTTTTATTCAGAAATGACATAATGTCCATTCCGAATGTTCGCAGATTCGTATAATCAACGCTTTCTGATTAATACAGATGATTTGCACATGAAATAACGAGGGTTTAGCTGGGTAAATCCATAATATTTCTATGGGAACATATATATACAAAAGGGCTACAAGGCTAATTTAGCCATGAGCTGAGTATGCCTTCTCAATTCACTTGCGGAATGTAAGATAGACGTACATATCCATAATTCTTATGCTGGGTCATAAATTCGTTTATTATATTTTGGCAGCCACGCAAGGTAATTGTACAATTCATGCCCTTGTCAAAAACCCATCATCTACATTAAGTCCCCTGCTTAGCGCGAAACGAGTAATGTAGCGTGGTACACACTAGATGGTGGTCTGCTAGACGGGATAAAATGTGGCTTTTTTTATCGTTAAACATTACTATAAGAGTAGCAATTGGCTAAGCAAGTTTTGCTTTTCCTGCGATTGTACTCTTAGGTATTTGGAGCTTTGCTAGGGCTTGCTAAGACTGGTGCTTGTTATGCACCCGCTAGCGTTGGCATTCATTAATACCTTGGCCATATTTATGGCATGTTTAGGTTTCTCAATCATATGAGATTTAATATTAGCATTTATGCTTAATATTTATGCAGTGCATGCAGAACATTTTCAAGAGATTCAGCTGTTAAAGTTTTCCATTTGAGATGATGTTCGATGCGACTCTGCAATTAGATGGTATGCATCTAATTAGTGTTTTTATTTAGGTATGGCATAATCTCTATTCCGAATGCTCACAATTTGTATTATCAACATATTTTGTTTAATACAAATAGTTTGCATAGACACGCATGAAATAACGAGGGTTTAGCTGGGTAAAGCCCTGAAATTTGTAAGGACCATGTATATGCAAAAGAGATACGAGTCTAATTTACCCAGAAGCTGAATATCCCTTCTCGATTTTCTTGTAGAATGTAGGATAAAAGTAATATTCATAATTTTGATGCTTGATCAGAAATTGATGTATATTTATTTCATGCTTCTGTATCTAGGCAAAAAGCGATAACAGAGTTACAGGGATAATTTAGCCAGGAGTTGAATATCCATTCTCAATTTTCTTGCAGAATATATGATAGAAGTACGTATCCATAATCCTGATGCTTGTCAGAATTTTATACGTATTTATTTCTTGCTTCTGCAGCTAGGAAAAATAAATCAAAATAAATCAACGGGCTTAGTTGTCGGATTTTACCAGGGGTTCTGATTTGAAGACGCTCCGATAATGTCAAATAACCACTGAAGAAGAAATAGTTGATGTAGTAGTGAAACGTGGTTGATTTATATGATTGAGAGACCAAAATTGACCCGTGTGTAGCACGAGACCATGGATTCTAGAAATCCTTGTTTAACCATCACCGACCACTAGCGCTCACTTTATTTTTCTTCTCTCCCAGCAACAACATCAGTATCAGAAGTTGAGATGACAAGGTTCACAACAGCAAAACAATAATGACATGAAGTTGGTGACGTTTTCTGATTCAGAGATTGTATGGTCAGTCAATCATGTGTGCATACTTGTAATTTGTAATCTCGTGCAAATTTTCGGACTTCACAGACTTTAGGGCAAGAATCACATCTCATAGCCCGTAGACCTGCTTAACGCGCCCTTTTAGTATATTATACTGGAGATACAGATGGACACTTTTCGTTAAAGATGCTTTGCCTCTTTCCCTACCGATGGTTGCCGATTTCCGAGTTCATAAAATGCAGGTGTGACAGAAAGAGTAGACACGACAAACTGGAGAGCTCGTGATGGTAAGTGTTTCGTGGGGATGTGGGCATCTTGAGATTTCCAAGAGAATGTGATACTCGCCTAGCCACGTTTTCGGAGAAGATGAATTCCTAACAGGAGATTGTAAACCCTTATTCCAGATATTGAGAGGAGAAGCATGAATCTGAAGTGATCAGGTATGTCGAGTGTTCATTGTGCTTGAGACAGTCGTGGATGCCTCATTACCAGGGATAGTTGAGATCATGACCACTGGTTCTATCTGTTTAGGGTTTGCTTAGAACATGAGGGGAATTGATGGCGTCACCTTGAGAATTTCGAATTCAGCGTGTCTTTCATAGTTGACTAGTGTGATTGAAATCAACAAAAGCAGCAACAAAGGCGAAGTCCCCATGATATAAATGTGATTAGGTTAGGAGATGAAGCTTACAAGATGTAAAGGTACTGACGTGCAGATGCCTTCGTCAGGATATGCGAGTGGGGGGTCTTTTTGCTACCACCATTGTTGATTAAATACTCTTTTCGAAGGAAGTGACTACATTAAATCTCTGAAACTGAAGAAGCCTTCATTCCCCAGGTGTAGCTACTTTGGTCTGCTACTCGATGCATGATTTGTTAGTATCATCACGATTCCATGCCTCTTGGGTCTGATCAGGATTGGGAAACGAGGAAGTTTGATATCTCCTATTGTTGTTGTTGTCTTTCCGCACCATGGCTGGAGCAAGAACTTTGAAGTTTGATCTTTTCGTTGGTGCCTTGGATGTTGATTCCCAACTGAGACGTTTTTATGAGCATTGACTGAATGAAATTGTGTCTTATCCTGACCGTTTAGCTCATAAGCTTGTTTTAGCCTTTTGGATGTGATGATGGTACACTTATATAGGAGAAGTCCTTTGGAGACTTCAAGGGTGAAGAGGATGAGTTGAAAGGTATGCTATTGCCGACGTGGTGTTGTAGGTGTCTTCAAAGACTATGTTCCAAAATGCGTTTCTTGAGCCATCTTCTGAATCCTTGATTGTTATGAGATGTGTCACGGTGAGCAGTCCCCTGTCACACTTATCTTTAATTTTTGAAGTTATATTTTATGGAGTAATCTTGAGATGCGTCTCAGCCTCGTCAGGGGTTGCAGGTTCCTATCAGATATGACGACGTAGTTGGGAGAGGTGAAGATACCTTTGCGGCATGTCTTTGGAGAGTAAAGGATCTTGTCAAGGTTGTGACTCTCTGGTTGACCATCCCTTATAGGCTGGATAGGTTCTTGATAGCGAGGGGATCTTGTACAAATCTTCAGTCCCAAGTGTGGTTCTTGTTATCCTTCAGATGCAGTTTGTTAAAGTTGGTGCTCCAAATAGTGTCGTTGTGTAGGATGCTAATGCGATGAAAACTGCACCAATTGAGTATCTGAACGCTGGAGTTGACTTTGACTTTGAGTTTGACAGGACCCGACTCTTAGAGGAAGATGGGACGACTAAGCTTGTTGTTGGATGGCTTTGTCGTCACATGAGAGATGTTCAGGAAAACTTGAAGGAAGTAGGTGCATCTTCGACTTAGCAGTGATTTCCAAGGATAAAGGTGAGTGTATGCTGATAGCGTTGAATCAGTCCTCAAATATCATTTCTAACTAGTAGGTTTTGAGGATTTTTATATGTTTCTAAGATACCCGATTTTTCTGTGGTTTTATTTTGGGATTTTTTGAGTAGGTAGATTTTGAATGGTTTGCAAATGATTTTCTAGAGAGAGAAATAATACACTATTTAATAAATTGAAATCCTAAATATAATTGCAAGATATTGCAAAGATTTCATAGGAATTACAAATATTACGTAAAAACAGGGAAATATTGCTAGGGGTAGAGAGATGTTTAAGCCTTGATAGCCTTGTCAGGGGTGGTGGAGTGTTTAAGTATTGATATATTTAAGCCACTCGCCATGAACGACTACCGCTATTGGTTTATTAATATTGACGAGTTTGTAACATCCACTTAATATAACTTTAATGGTCAGATATGTCTTTCCCAGGAGAGGCAGTAGTATCTCCGGTTTGGAAAGGGTTAGTTTCCGGTATCGTGGTTGATGAAACATCTTAAGGATGATTGGGTTATTAATATTTTTAGTGGAGACAACCCTATCCATTTAATAAACTTTTGAAAAGGATCAGCTTCTCATTCACATTGTCAAGGCACAATGAGTTTGATACTCGAGTCAAGTCCCCAATCCTTGATGGGACGTGGGACAACCACTACAAAAAAAATGGGTTTAAGCGACTACTCGTTTTAAGTCGCTTAAATCCCCTTTTAAGTCGCTATAACCGTTATAGAGACTAAAAGTGGCACTCGCTCCGTTGGTTGCCGAAAGTCATGTATGTCAAATCCTTGAGCGACTATGCAATCGCTCTAGTAATAAACCAACTAACCTAAAGCAAGTCCTTTTCTTATTGCTTAACATTTAGACCAACTAACATGGAGCAAATAAAATTGTGATCACTTAACATCTAGACCAACCAATATAGCAAGTAAAATATCAATCGCTTCAGATATACCAATCATTCTAAAGCAAGTAAACTACTTAGTAGATAGATACATGGAGCAACTCTTTCTGAAATTGCTTGGTTAACGTTTTAAGCGATCAAATGGTTTTGCTCGCTAAAAGTGATTTCTGATTTTGATTGGCCTGAAGTTGGTTGCTCAAGCTTTTGAAATACAAAATTTTTTACTCTCTCGAACCAACTTGTGACTTAGGAGCTATTAAACTACCTAGTTGCTAGATACATGGAACAACTAGTCTGAAGTTGCTTGGCTAAAGTTTTAAGCGATTAAATGATTTTGCTCGCTACAAGTGATTTCTAATTATGATTTGTCTTAAGTTGATTTCTTAAGCTTTTGAGCTATCAAAGTTTTTAATCAAGTTAATTGCTTAAGCTTTTGAGCTTCTAAATTATTTTGGAATTAAGCTTTTGAGCTTCTAAACTATTTTGGAATTCAGATTTTAATCGGCATGTTTAAATTTCTAAACTATTAAACTTTTTTGCTCATTAAAAACATATTATAATTTAGATAATTCCAAAATTTAATTAAAATTAATATCAAAGAAATTATGAACACAATTAAATTTTATTGTATCACATAATTCAATTTATAACATTTCTTAAAAAAATTACACTTTTTACATAGAAGGAAAAAAATACTATCTAATCATTTCTTTTTCTCCATCTGGGAGAATAGGAAGCAATACATTAATAAAAAGACCAAATGATATATCAGACCTTTGGACAGATAACAGGTTTAGCTCAACCTGCAGACCCTTGATCGAAGTCAAGCATAGAAGACTGAACACAACTGGACAGAAGCCCATAGATCTATATTAGCACCATTCAGTCCAAACCTGCAAGCATAAGAAATTTAGCATAAGTAAACCATGGTCTATGTTAAGCTAAGATATCTGAGAAAAGCTTATTACCTGTCCACAATCTGAAAGAGTCTTTATGGCTTGAAATTGCGCAACGCATTTTGTATCATCTAGACTTCTATTCCCAATTTATGCACTTGAACTACCAGATTTGCATGTGTTGTAGCTCTGAAATTCGTTTCAAAAAAGAAGATCCAATGTTATGAGGCATGTAAAATAGTCCAACAAAGAACAAGACTTACTTGAAAAGAAACTAGAATCTAGAGGTTAAGGGTTTACTTGAACTATGCACGCGTAATTGTAGGATAATCAATTCTATTTTTTACATAATCTCTAAACCTAAGAACAATTCAAACTCATATTCAACAATAAGCTTTGTCACCTATCACATTCCGTTACTATTTATACAACAAATTCAGAAATTTAGAACTCTACATAACTCATTTCAATGATTTAGTTGTTCACATTTCACATAAACCTGAAACTAAAGAAATTGGAGCATACTCGAAAGGATCCAAAACAACAACGAGTGCAACATCAGATTCACCAGCTTCCGACAATATATCATCTGTTGTATCCTCAACCATCTCTCCATCTGCAACCAAAAGGGATTTATCATACAACTTGACCTGCCATAATCCCCCAAAACAAAAAATGTAACATGCAAGTTGTAATTGGTATTATACTTGCAAGTTCCCCCGTTCACATAGGTACCCCAATTATCAAACTTAAATAAGTTGTATACTGCCTTAGGAATATGATTTTCCTGCAATCAGATTCTACAAAACCCCAAACTTCTTGGTTGCATTAACTATAGAGTCAAATACCTAAATCACTCAAAACAATAACACCATAAAATATTCTAGATATCAAATAAACATTAGATCCAAAACAGAACAATCAAGATTGCAGAAGCAATAAAAACAAACCTCGACAGAATACACAATAGCTACAGCCTTTGAGATTTCGAGTAGAGCTTGAGATGAAACAAAGATGAAAAATAAAACAAAAACAAAATCAAAATCAATAGTGTTTGATATGATAATAAAATCTAGGGTTTGAGAGATAAAAATAGTTATGTCCAAACCTTAGTTCCTCATTGTGAAACTGAAAATTTAATCAACAACACAGAGATTTGTTTTCCTGAAACCCTAACTATGGGGTAATCTTTTTACGCAGTCAAAGAGGTTAAGAACAACATCTCCATTAGGAACAGCTTCTGAAGTTGAGAGCGAATCCAAACATAGAGAAATTGTAGAAATTACAGAAGGTGGTTTTTGCGAGAGAGAAACTTTTTGAAGAGAGGGTTAGGATTTTAGAGGTTAGGGTTTTATCTCTTTCTTCTACTTCATTTTCCTCAAAAGTAAACAGGTAGATTGGTTGCAGAAAGAAAGAGAGATTCAGTGAGTGAGGCAGAGAGATTAGGAAGGAGGCGTTGGAAATGAGAAGTGATGAAATAACTTAGGGTTTGGGTGTTTATATATAAGGGTACTAAACGTAAATAACAGGAACTTCGTGGTCAATAAGTAAAACAAATATGGTTAGATTCATCTGACGGTTCAAGATTAAAAATTTACGCTGATCGGATGGTCCTAGGTTTTTCATCTTCTACTCATACGGATCGTCAATCTGACGGTTCAAAATTCACATCTTATGCTCATACGGATCACGAATCTGACGGACCAAATTTAACATCTTTTTTATATACGAGCCACAACCAAAACGCCCAATAAAACGTACGTCTCTCAATATATACAGGTCCAACGACCAAAAGAACATGAACGGTTATTAACTTCATAAAAATAAGTTTATCCTCTTTAGCAAACAACACAGTATAATTTCATATATTCTACAAATTTTAATTTTTTATTTAATCGTTTGTGTTTTTATTTTAGTTAAGTTTACTTCTTGCCACTGACACGAGGCATATAATGGTTCACCCGATATAAATTACCCAAAATCATACAATGAGACCCTCAAAGCAATAAAAATGATTTACCCAAAATCTAAACATGTTAATACACATATGATAAAACTAAATGAGATCGAAACAATTAAGTGAAATTCAAGAATATTGAAAAACAAAGAGCAAAATTGAACGAGACTGACTAATTTAAAGTGAAATTGAGTGAGAAGAGTGAACACAAATTAAGAAAAAATTTGTGCATTCAACTAAAATTGAGTTCAAAGTCACTAATTAATCTTCGATCTATTTTGAATTTAGTCAATTTTGTTCTTATTAAAAAGGACATTATCATCAAACCTACATATGACATATCCAAAAAATATTTATGGAAATGAATTATGTAAGTATATCCAATTAGATTGAATGATCTTTAGAGTCGGATTGATTTGTACATACAAGAATAAACTCATGTGAATTTCCAAGGATGTCGAATTAGGTCGAATTTATGGATGACATTAGATTACTCCATTTATCCCAAATTCAATCGATTTCTTCAGTTTATCGGGAAAATGAGAAATACAAGTAGGGTTTGGGTACTGGTGAAGATTTCGACTTAGGGTAAGAGGTTATTATCTAAAGATAATATGACAAACATCGGGTAAGAGGTTTATCTAGTTATCCATCATTTTAAAAGATTATATATCGGTCCTAGTTAATTTTATCGGTTACCTATCAATCTTATCAAATACCGCTCGACCTCACTATATTTATCATAAATTTCATGTGTTTATATGGTTACATATCAATTCATCAATCTTATCTAATATCGGTTGACCTTGATCAATTTCTCTCAGATTCAATTTATGTTTGATTTATTATCTAAAAATTCAATTTAATTAAATCCAAATTTATTTAATTTCATCAAAATTACTAGATCATACTCGATATCATTAGATTGTAGTTAGTACGAATAATTATTGATGGTTTGCACAACAAATTCAATCTCAATTAAACTTATTCATTTTTTATCTATCTAACAAATCTAATGATACGAAACTATGATTTTATCAATCTCACTAAAATTCACTCAATTTTTTATCGAACCGACTTGAATACACTCAATTTTGATCGATATTACTCAAATTATATCAATTTTTCATCAATTTCACTCGATTTCACTTAGATTTATTGAATTTTATTTAATCTCAATCAATCTTATTCATTTTGTTATCTATCTAACAAATCTAACGATACGAAACTATGATTTCATTAATCTCATTAAAATTTACTCAATTTTTTATCGAACCGACTTGATACACTCAATTTTGATCGATCTTACTCAAATTATATCAATTCTTCATCAATTTCACTCGATTTCACTTAGATTTATTGAATTTTATTCAATCTCAATCAATATTATTCATTTTTTTATCGATCTAACAAATCTAACGATATCAAATTATGATTTCATCAATCTCACTAAAACTCACTCTTTTTATCGAATCGACTTGAATACACTCAATTGAGTCAAAATCTTAGTCGAAACCCTAAATGTACTTATGTTAGTCATATTCAACTTAATGACCTAGTACATTGATCTAAGTTTATATTCCTCAACCTTTTTAGTTAATATCACCTAAGTTTATATTCCTCAACTCTTACCCGAAGAAGTTTTTTTCTTTTGGTATCCTAAATTTTTTCATGCTTTAGTTTCATAATTTAGGACCGACCCCTGAGTCGGAATCTTCATCGGTGCCCTAAACTTATCGATGTTCGCCTTATTATCCGTAGTAACCTCTTCCTCTGAGTCAGAATCTTCACCAGTACCCTCAACCCATTGTTGTTCGGCATATTATCCTTAATAACCTCTTTCCCTAAGTCGGAATCAACATCGGTGCCCTAAACCCATTCTCCATCGTATTATATTCCTCATAGTGTTTCTTCTCCTGATTTGGAATCTTCACCAGTACCCTTAACCCATCAATGTCCGTCATGTACTCCTCATAGTGTTTCTGCACCTAAGTCTGAATCGTTATGTTCGTCATTTACACCTTATTATCCTTAGTAACCTCTTCCACTAACTCGCTAAACTTATCGGACAAGCAAAATAGGATGTCTCATGTGTGCAAAAACTTAAGAGTGGCAACATTGACCCTAAACTCTTCCTCATGATGCTCTGCATCCCAATTTCTTTCAATTGGGATGATCATATATTTAGTATCAAATAAGAAAACAATATATTTTGTTATTAGGTAAAGCTTAACTTAATTTCACATTATATTCACTTGTCTCACCCGAACTTACTTAATTTCAGACAATATCCATCAAAGCCAAGAAAATCTAACCACAAAGAAAAAACTAATTATTAAGAAAAACTATGATTTCAGCAATCTCACTAAAATTCACTTAGTTTTTTATCGAACCGACTTGAATACACTCAATTTTTGATCAATTTTACTCAAATTACATCAATTTTCATCAATTTCACTCGATTCACTTAGATTTATTGAATTTTATTCAATCTCAATCAAACTTATTCATTTTTTTATCGATTTAACAAATCTAACGATATGAAACTATGATTTCATCAATCTCACTAAAATTCCCTCAACGTTTTATCAAAACGACTTGAATACACTCAATTTTGATCGATCTTACTCAAGTTTTATCAATTTTCATCAATTTCACTCGATTTCACATAGATTTATTGAATTTTATTCAATCTCAATCAAACGTATTCATTTTTTTATCGATCTAACAAATCTAACGATATGAAACTATGATTTCATCAATCTCACTAAAATTCACTCAATTTTTTATCGAACCGACTTGAATACACTCAATTTTGATCGATCTTACACAAATTATATCATTTTTTCATCAATTTCACTTAGATTTATTGAATTTCTTCAATCACAATCAAACTTATTCATTTTCATTTTGAAGATATGGAACTATAAAGACATCACTTCTTGTCATTTTCATATTGAAGATTAACAAATAAACAAAATAAACGAGTTCGTTTTAACATAAAAGCACACATACTACTTACATATTTTTCTCAATCCGTATGAGAATCTAAAATATAACCTCCACCGTCCATAAATTTTTGTAATCCGTATGACCAATCTAATCCACCGTTCAAAATCTGTGCACAAAAAGCTTACCATCATTTTTTCACTTCACTTTCCCATTTTCCCTTTCTCTCTCTTTTTCTTTTTCCTTTTCGTTTTTGTTCATCTAACCCTAACTCACAGCACCATTACTGAATCACTCGTTTTCGTTCATCTAAGCCTAACTCACAGCGCCACCATTGTTACACTCTTTTTCGTTCATCTCTTTCTCTTTTTCCTTCATCACCACCACTGAATCACTCTATCGATCTCACTTTTTTTTGTGCAAGAGAACAAGGTAGTAATCAATTTTTTTTTCTCCTTTTTTCTGTTCATGAACTAAACTTTGTTGCTGACCTTTATTTGTTTATATTTGTAGGACATTGAAGAGAGGAGAAAGATGTGAACATCTAACGACATCAACTCTATATGGATTACTCGAGATTTGTGGTTGTTGTTTTTGTTCAACTGAATTTTAGGGGTTTTTTCTCAGTTGGGGTTTCGTTAAATATCAAGTGCAATTTTAACTCCAATGATCATTGAAGGGTTGAAATTGATTTTTACTGATTTGAGATTGAAAGAAGCTAAAGATTTGGTTGAGAAAGCTCCTGTTGTTTTTAAAAATGAACTCACTAAAGAAGAAGCTAATCCGATTTTAGAGAAACTTAAAGAATTGGGTGCTACTGTTGTATTGGAATGAGTAAAGATCCATTTATTGATTTTATTTTGTAGAATAATAATAACTTTTTTTATTAAAATTATGAATGAAGATTTAGGTTATTTACGTTGTTGATTTGAGAATGCCTTGTTATTGGTTTATTTGATTATGGCGTATTGCTCTAACAATGTCTCTGTGTCTAAAGAAGAGAAGTGAGTTCCTGTATGCTATTGCAATAAAGAGAGAGGTTGAAGAAAATGATGCACAGTCTTCAGAGAGGAGAGAAATGTTTTGGATCCAAAAATACCTGATCTTTGACAGGTTTGGTCTCGATTTTACATTTTAATGTTTAATAGCTTTGTCTCTGGCATGAATTTAACTTGGTAGTTTGTTCTTATTATAATGATGTTTCAAGTTTTAATTAACTGAAGAAACTAAAAACATAGATACTTGCCACTTTGTAGGAAATCTGAACCCTGATTGAGACGTAGAGAATGCTATTCATAGTTTAGTGTCTAGAGTATTATAAAGTATGAATTCTTTTGTTTTTATAAAGGAACACTTACTTCCATGATCTGAAGTGTAGATCTTTTTCCATCTCAAGTGGCTTCCCTTCATCTCTTGGAGTATTGAGCATCTTCTTTGTTCAGCATTGCCCACATTGTTAAGAAAAATTGGTAGAAGGTTCAACTTAGACCAAAAAAATACACTCATAGTTGTTGTTTCTGTATGTTTAACTTTTTTATGCCACGTCATTGCATTTCATGTTCACATAAGTAGACTTCCAAATTGGTGTATTCCCTAATAAATCCATAGCACCCGCCCCTAATGAGTTTGTGATCCTCCCATCTAAGACCAAGAGTATCCATAACTATCTGATTATCACTTTCTTTAATAACCTGATTGACATTCAGTTCGGCCTACCATTAACTTCCTTCAAATAACCAGACAATCTCTAGGTTTTAGTCTAGCCACGCATCGTCTAAAAGTTACATACTCCCTTGCATCATCACGAAGGATCATGCTTATACCAGCAATGAATGAGTTAGCCGTAACATAAGAATCAATATTCGTTTTGTACCAGCCACTAGGAGGTTCTATCCATCTAGTGATAACTGATTTCTTAAGTAAGTTCACAGTGACAGTGTGAGTGTAACTAATACATATAACAAGCATATAATAGTAACTGATGCAGTGTATAATGTGCTGGTGATCATTTTGCTTAGCGTCATATGCAACACAACGATGTTCATTTTTGCTATACTATAACACTTGCAAGCTGCAATTCAGAACCACTACTGAAGTTTATTAAGTTAAGTTTGATCTTGTAAACTAAGAATTCAATCTTGAATACAGTATGATTGTGTAAATGTGAGCAACGGGCAACTTGCGAACATGTAAGGGTTTCTGCAGATTGAAGACACAAGGGACACATTAGGTAAATTAAGTGAAGATATGCTACAATTTTTCCTTTGAAAAGTGTAATGTTACACAAGCATTTCCTTAGTAATAAAAGTATTTTATAAGAAAGTTGCAGATGCCACAAGTTGAGGCAGTATCAAGAATTAAATAACTAAATTTGAAGATGGATTTTGTATCTTTGGCTTTGTTAATCGGTGCAGCTTAGGATACAGTAGAAACCCTCATGGATTTGATTACAACGTGATTACAATGGATTTGATTACAATTATTTGCGTATGTTATTACGGGTTACTAATGAGAACAATGGTATACTGCAGGAGGTGGTCTTAATGCAGGTAAATCTCGTCAATTAAGAAATTTGCAGTCTGCTGATAAAGAGCTTTCTTGTATTACTTGAGCTCATCGTAGCATCTCCAGGTGCTTGATTTTAGGATTGGTGCATTGAATGTTACTTATGTCCTCTTAGAAGACTTTCTGATTCAGTTGAGGTGATTTTTACCTAGCATAATTGGTCAAACTGCATATTTCCTAATTCATGAATACCTTGGTTCAAGATTTGTTTTTTCCTGGAATTAGATTCTTAAAGTTCTGCAATTAGATTCTTAAAGTTCTGCAATCTCAATGAAGCTACATGGTAGTAAAAAGATGCTACCATCTCTATGGGGTGTTGGCTAGAGCTGAATTTCAATTTTACTTTTGAGCACCCATTTCTGCATATATCTTTTTCTTTGATTTTCAATTTCTGAGTGAATTTGTTATATTTATAGATTTAGTTGGTGCTCTAGCCAAGATTAAATCCAAGCCTACAGTATTATACATTAGATTTAAGTGCTTGACTCTATCCTTATGTTAGGATTTCCATTTCTTTTAACTGTCTTGTTATGACATTTGCTCAGGTCAGGTCCTGATTCAGGGACCTCTTTTCCACCCTTTGTCATGGATCTAACCAGGTTAGTATACTCGGTTTTCTCTTTGGTTGCATAGGTTGCAACTATCTCCATTGGCATGTAACAATAATAATTAAATGATGGTGATATCTAGATGATCGATCAGCTAGCTACAATCTCTTTTGTTATTGATGTGGTTGCTTTTATCGATCATCATGGATATGTAGTCATTAATTTGCGTCAGTACCCCGCCAAAGGAGAGTTACCCTAAGACTGCTTTAGCTTAATGTTAAAAAGTGCAGTGGAAACAATCAGGCTCTATACTAGGTCTAGCTCCTCAGCAACATCAATCTCAAGGTATCATATAAAATTAGAGTCTAATTTGTGATATTCTCATATGTTAGTATTGTGAAATATTTTTTCCCTAAATCCTTATATATAACTAAAGTACTATGTTCAAGACTATGTTAATTCAGATTTGAATGTGTCTACCATGGCAAGAGGAAACCTCAAATGAGATGGCGATATTTTGCAGATTAAGGGATGATGCTAATAGAGTCTCAACCCGGTTAGTGAATTGGGATATAAAGAAGACGAGAGACAGATTCTGCATCTTGAAGCCATTGGGAGCAATCATTTACAATAAGGGGATGGCCGACATTTTTCAAAGTTAGTCATGAAGATTTAAGATTGGGTTAAAGAGGTTGTTTAATATATAGCAGAATATAGTTTTGGTAGGGATCTTGTGTTCTGCATTGCCTTCCAATTGGTTGCGAACGAGATAAATGTGTATACATGGGGGAGTGCATAAGCCTTAATTTCATCACTTGATAATAGACATATAATACTCCCTCCGTTTCAGGAAAAGTGTTACTTTTTCTATTTGCACAATTGTTAAGGTAAGATGAGAAAGAACAACTTTTGTAATTTATTTCCAGATTTACCCTAACAAAAAGTTTAATACTACATATATCTTTATAATGAGAATAATAACATTTCTTAAAATAACAAGGGTAATTCTAAAAGTTTGTTATATTGAAAATGAAAGTAACTCTTTTGTTGGAACAAAAATTTAAAGAGAAAGTAACTCTTTTCCTGAAACGGAGGGAGTAAAACTTAAGGGTTCTATTTCTTACATTCTATTATTACTGTTGTGAATTGCTCATACAATTACCACTTGTGCACATTGATCTGATCACCAGGAATATGATATTACTAATCAATGACGAATTCTATAATGTAATACGGCCAAGTCGATCTAAGGCATCAGATTACGCCGTTAAACACTTCTGACTTTGAGACTGTGTATAGTTGAGCAATCTGGTGTATCTTGGCTATGCTGGACTTGGAGACCTAGCTCAAACCTTCAAACTAATTCGACAAAACTAAAGCATTTACCCGAAAACAGAAGTTAAAATAGTCCTTGGTCCTAAACCGCTTTGGCAATTACAAGCTTCATTGAGTACGATGATCGAAATTATATTAAAAGATAAAATATATATAACTGATAAACACACTGAAACAAAAAAAAGTTATCCAAATTATAGTCAATTTAGTCGACTCATGTATATTTTCTTTTTCAATTTGTGCATCCAAACATTTGCTCATAGTGAATGAAAACAATGATTTGAACAAGTTTTCATGTTTCTATTAAACAAATCCTAATAAGATTGTTAGATAAATATTAATTAAGTTCTCAAATGTACTTTAAAAAGTGTTTTTTTTTAAATGATCGTCGCGGCTTAAACTTGGTTGCTGAGTGAGATTTTACCAATTAATTCATTTTTTAACATGTGGTGGTGGCTTAAACTTAGTTGCTGAGAGAGGTTTGAGCAACCAATTTATCTTGTTGTTGCTACGAGTCGGTGCCTCAAAGTGAATAGCTACCTGATCAACTTTTAGTTGCTATAAGTTACTTGAAAAACAGATCTAGCAATTAAACATATTTGGTTGTGGCTCAAACTTAGTTGCTGAGAGAGGTTTGAGCAACCAATTTATTTTGTTGTTGCTACGAGTCGGTGCCTCAAAGTGAATATCTACATGTTCATTATTTTAGTTACTATAAATTACTTGAACAAAGGATCTAGCGATTAAGTGTATTTTTTTCGTTGCTAAATAATAGTGGACACATGTTTATTGCCGCCAAAATTTTTGCCAGTTGCAAATTTAGACGCTTAAACTATTTAAGCGACTAATTTCCGAGCTCTTGCTAAGATTTTAGACGCTTAAACCCGTTTTTCTTGTAGTGAACTGATTGTAAAGAGAGTATATGAACATGACTTACTTGTATGAAATCCAAAGACGTACGGCATTACCTCTCCTCTATGTGATTATTTAGCGTCCAAGTCCGTTGCTTGGTGATGTTCCGGAGATGAGCAATCTTCAGGGTTGCTAGCTTGTTGGTACCTATAGGCGGGTCCCTTGGTGACAGTTCCTCCAGAAATGCATCGAGCCTTGTCTTTCTAGACTTTCTTTCAGAATCTTTGATTATGGTTGGTGAGTACGCAGCTTCGTGCCCCATCAAGGATGAATTTTTTGTTGTTGATGGATTCTCCTGAAAGAGTGAAGCTTTGGACATGGAGCGGATTCCAGTGGACCTCTTCAGTCCCCATATGTAGTTCACCTGATTATATTTTCTTTTTGAAGATACGCTTCAAACTATTGCATTCATTAGTCGGATGACTGGCGAATTGATGATAATGACAATACTTTGGATCTGTCATTTCAAAAGGAGTTGGTAAGCATCGCGGAAATGGGAGCTCAATGGCTTCATTCTGTACCCACACTCCTAACAATTCAAGGATTACTTCCATAGGAAGTGGAATATCTGAGATCGTTGGATCTTCCTTAAATTGCTGTGCTTGATACAGAGCATTGACTGAGCCTTGTTCTTGAATTGGTGTTGGTACCGTTGCCGGGGTCAGTGCAGTGCGTTTAGCCTCTGACGCCGATAGAGATGTCTATTTTTTCTTGGCTCCTTTATCAGCGACAACAATTGTAGAGTGTTGGGTAGAGTATTGGTTGTTCACCAGACATCTACTCCCATGAATGTTTTCGTGACTGTATTCTCTAGCAGGCTTTGTTCTCTTAATTGGGGTAAGAATAATTGTCATCAATCCCTGAGCGGTCTCCTTGAGTTCAGCGGTAATTTGTAAATTCTAATTTTCCAACAAGGCTTTGCAGACTGGCGTCGTGCTCTCGTTGTAATGATGTTGATTTACAATAAGATAAATCCGGCGGACTTCCTTTTGGACTTGAGAAAATTGTATTGAGACCTCGCAGGCAGCAAAACTAGGTTGATGGCTTCTTCATGGTTCTTATTCAGCAGAAGCGTGGACTATGTTTGTTGGTTCTCTTAACAACTGATCTATAAGAATTTTCAAAAGTGAGAACAACTCGTTCTGGCTCTTGATAATATCGACTTGATTTGTTAAGACATCATTTAGGATTTGTTTCAGATCGACTATAGTAGTTGGGTATTAAGCATATGCGGCTTCATAAGGGATTTGATCGGGTAAGGTAAATTTTGGAGTAATAGAAGGGACCCCGTCGGAAGTGGAAGATATGAATTAAGATGAGATGCTCCTAAATTTCCCATAAAATAGGATTTCTTGAGAAATGAAGAATGGATTTTGCAACCGAGAGATGACCTCTCACTGTGGTCGCCAATTGTTTGTACCTAAAATTTACTCCCAGGTAAAAAATGTACTGTTGAAGTACTTTATTTAGATTCGGAAATCAAGATCTAACAGGACAAGCCTAAACCACGAAAATGGTCGTTCCGTCCTGATTCGGTCACAAGGAGAGAAGATGGGTTGATCTTAGGGGAGCGAAGCAAATAAAGTTGAAGGAAATGTGTGTATTGAATTGTGTGTAGAGGTGTTGAAACATGAGAGATAACACATCTTATGAGAATGATAAGCTTGTTCTGTGTTTCTGAAAAGGGTTAAGTAGCCTATTGATAGTGATTGGTAACACACACTTTTCCTTGTGAAGTAATGGAGTTAGTGGGTAGATGGAGAGATAGAGATTGTGGATGTAATGGTGTAACCACCCACTTTGTCTTTGGAAATTTCTGGATCATTACTCCATCACTTCTTCAACCGCTTCAACCGTCACCACTACTTTGTAACTTCCTTGTCATGGGGTGTTGCCACGCCACATGCTGCTGTAGCCATCAGACCAAAACCCCTTGAATGATCCCCCTATGTAATATGAATTGATTTCTCATAAGAGCTAGTGGATTCATGGTTTCAAAGCCATGAGTTTTGTTGTAAGATAAGTGTTATTGGCTCAATCGGGGCGTCGCTAACACAAGTGTCGTGGATGTGGCCTAAATGATGGCGCTAGCAACAAAAATAGTCCTGGCACATGCGAGTAAAGGATGGCACTGACACGAGCAAAAGAGAACGACACGACAGCAGCAGGCAAGGCGCGGCAATAACAACGGGTAAAGGGCGCTGCTGGTAAGGAAGAGTAGCGCTAGTGCTGCTAGTAGCGCAGATAGGGAGCTAGCGCTACTGTTAGCGTTGGCGCCAGCGGATGCTGCTGGAAGCACCAATCCTAATGCTAACGCTAGCGCTAGCGCGCTGATGCAGCTTGTGCTGTGCTAGTGTTGTTGTCATTGTCGTTAAGAGCGTGGCTAGGGATGGCACCTGCTAGTTTCGCGGCCATGGCCTATGCACTGCTAACGTTGGCATTTTCTAATACCGTGGCATAACTATGGCCTATTTAGAGTTTCTCAGTCGCATGAGATTTTGATGTTAACATTATGCTTAACTTTTATGCATTG
Source organism: Papaver californicum (assembly GCA_023531435.1). NCBI lineage: Eukaryota > Viridiplantae > Streptophyta > Magnoliopsida > Ranunculales > Papaveraceae > Papaver > Papaver californicum. Next base: position 700,594 of record JAJJMC010029784.1, on the reverse strand, counting down.
CATACAGAACATATTCAAGAGATTCATCCGTGGAAGTTTGCAACTTGAGATGATTTTCGATGCGACTCTGCAATTAGATGGTATGCATCTAATTAGCGTTTTTTTTCCAGAAATGGCATAATATCCATTACGAATATTCACACTTTTATATAATCAACGCTTCCTGATTAATACAAATGATTTACACATGAAATAACGAGGGTTTAGCTGGGTAAAGCCCTGAGATTTCTATGAACACATATATACAAAAAAGGGATATAAGGCTAATTTAGCCACGAGCTGAATATGCCTTCTCAATTCTCTTGCGGAATTTAAGATAGACGTACTTATCCATAATTTTGCCTTTGTCAAAAAGCCACCATCTACACAAGTCTAGTAAAATAGTAAGTTTAATGGCATGTAGTAGCTTAGAAGTAACATGGCATAAATTTCGGAATGTTCGAAGCCAAGATTATACGAAAGTTCCCAAGGACCAGTCTTGGCGCACTCAATTACCGGGCGAAGAGGCTTCATAAAGAGTCATATAGGGCTGGCACTGGCATTTGGTCAGCGCCATGTGCAATGACACGTCCCTGATGATTCGTAATTATGAGAAGGGCACGTCCCCAGGGACGTAATGGGGATGGTGCTAGCACTAGGCCATTGCCAAGGTAGTGACGCGTCTTGAAGAGTATGACGCTAGCTTGATCTAGCCCCGAGAAAGGGGATGGTGCTGGCACTAGACCAACACCAAGGGTTGTGACGCATCCCTAGGGACGCATCTTGAGCAAAAGGGGATGGCGCTGGCACTAGGCTAGTGCCAGATATAAATGATGTGTCCTTGAGTACATTATGCATCTTGAGCGAGAGGGGATGTGTCAGCGCCAGATATTAGTGATGCATCCCTAAGGTTGTTGCAGCCAAATGACGCGTCCTCATGGAACGGTCATTGGGTTGTGGCGCGTCAAAGAGGAACAACGTATAAGTAGTGATGCGTCATTCAATAACGATGCTAGAGTAACATGTATTCTTGAGGACAAGACGTCATATTGTGATGCGTTATTTGGGAATAGGGCATTAAGCTAGAATGCGTCTTCGAGGATCAAGTTTTAGTTATTCCCAGAGTAGATGGATATTATTTGCACATTGATGTGCATTCAAGACAAGTTCAAGAAATTTAGCTATGGAAATTATACGACTTGAGACTGGTTCGATATAACATAAATATTGTAAATATTAGAGAAGTTACGGTATCAATATAGAACGCCTGTAGTTATTTGTAGAGACTATATTCTTAATTCTCTTGCGGAATATAAGTAGAAACACAATATTTTCATATTTTGATACAAAGTCAAAAATATGCGCGGATATTTCTATGTCTTTGCTGCTATACAGAGGGTGATTTACAATTCTATCCCTTGTTAAAAATCCATCATCAACAAATCCGAAGGTGCATTTCTCTTGATCAGCAAGTGTTTATTCGTTTTTTTGCTTCATATCCATTCCGCGGAAAGCTAATCCACCATTATTTTATATTATGCACCTGAATTTTTCAATCCAAAATGCATTCCCTTGAAGCAATATAACCCTTGGGGTGCGAAGAAATATGTTTTTTTTTCGTCAGAATTCAGTTGTATCTGGAGTATCCGTACATCAAAGAGAATAGCTCGTGTCCCTCCATTCCATCCACCAAGTGGTTGATGTCAGGTAGGGGGTAACTATTTGTAGGACATGAATTGTTCAGGTCCGTATAATCCACACAAATTTATAGCTTTCTGTTATTTTTTGGTACGATCGCTATTTTTGTTACCCATTCCAGAAACTGTACTTCTCGTATGAATCCATTTTTCTCCCAGCATTTATTTGTTCCTCCATTGTTTTTTTAGGTGGTGCGCTATCTTTCTACGAGTTTGTTTGATTAGCTTTGTGTCTAGTCGGACCTCTAGTTTGTGGCAGGCGATTTCCGGCTTTATACCTGGAATATCTTCTATGATCCAAGCTAAGAGGTCTGCATTTTCTCGAAGCAATATGCATTAGCTTATTTTCTTTCCTTTTCCATCTTTGTTTTGATCTGGAGAAACTTTGATTGTTCCCATACTCATACATTTGTTTGCTTTATTTTTTTCCATAACAACAACGTTTTGTGGGCACTCGTTTGCTCCCGCTAATTGCTATTTTTCAAGCTCTACCGCTTCTTCTTCGTTCGGGGTCTCTTTTTATTGACGTCACTTTTCGTCCTGAGTGTCGTCCGTATACTTTTCTATGCTTTGAGTCCTTGTGAATATGATGCAGTTTCGACTTTGTTCGTAGACGCATATCCTTGATACATTTTGAACTCCCCTAAAATCCACCGTACCTACCTTTTTTTATTAACTTTAGGCTTCGATGGAACATGGACGATATTACCTTCATGTATCCATTTTCTTTCGAGGATGGCCGAGTACAAGGTGCTTGCATTAATTACTATGTGTTGGGTGCAATAATCAAAAATGAAGAAAATCAAATAAACAAAGGTTGTAGATACTTAGCTCTTAACGGAAGTGATTCGTCAAAACGGATTTGCTCCTCGTATCTCCGCAACATCAAGATGGTATGTAACAAAACTTTGAAAAAAACAAAGTGAGTCACGTATTCAACACGCTGTCCTTAAGAAATTAGTATCCGACTACACTTAAGAGTGATGCTATAGCCTCCACAGGGCGGATGCCTCCTAGATAAATCACCCTACTAAACCTACTACTAGCACTCGTAGTAGGTGCTCATCTTGAGCTTGGCAACTCAGAAAAACCCTTCAAGGAAAACCTCAAAAAACTTAAGAAGATAATAATAAATTATCATTCTATTGGTCTCTCCAAAAATATGGAGAAACCCTTTTTCCTTGGATGTCAAAATAGGTTGAGAAAAGTTTATTTCTATAATCTCTTAATACAACTTAAGAAGTGGAAACTCCCCGATGTGGTACTAAAGTGTTTCATTCACAAAAGAAAACAAAGAAAAAAACCGAAACATGTAAAGTGACCAATAGGTCAGGAGATCGAACCCAAATAGGCACAATATTTTATATTTTAATAAAACATTTAGAACTCATTTGTTTAGCCATTGTTTTCCAACAATCCCCCACATTGATGAAAACCTCAGTAAAACATGAAAAACACAAATAGATCTTGGTAAACCAACACCCTGAATACCATGACCCAACTTGACTGAACATGCAGATGGACCGTGCGTGTATTGAAATCAAACTAGCCATTCCAATGTACTATTCTTCACACAAAAGTGTGCTGACCCCAGGATCATACTATTAATTGCATAAATCATAATAGTATAGAGAGCTTTCATCTTTAGTTTCTCATAGTGGGACTAAAGGTTATGTTCACCACAGTGAAAATGATCCAGTGATCCCTTAGCGACCCTTAGGTCCTAATTATCTGTAATACCAAGACCATAGAAAACAACATAAAAATTGTTTTCTCAAAATGAATTAAATCTTGATGAAAAACTGAAAATCACATAGAAAACAGGAAGTACCATATAGGCAAAGGTGTCCATGAGATCTTGAACCTTTGCTTAGTGAGAGATTACCGGAACTACTTGCTAGAGACAGTGAACACGATGTCTTGAAATGCTAGCGTTTGGTATAATTCACGATAATCACCACACATGATATCTCCAGGGTTGCTTCCAAGCTCGTGCGGTTGTGCTCATTTTGGCCCTGAGCAAATATCCCGTTTCTCAGAATGCTCTAGAGAATCAACTCAATTCTTGTAGGAAGTGGCCCACTTCCACATTCAGATAGGTGAGTTCCATCAAGAGTGTTTACTGCTACAACCCACTTCAATATTAAATTGAAACTATAACACTCATTAAGACTTAATAAAAAGTCATCCTTCACATGCAGTCACACTATCACGTCTACACCATGGGAAGGGACAGAGAATGGAATTCTCTGATAGTGTTTCCTTTAACCCACCATAAATTAGTTGTCTCATTCAAAATCTTGATCTTGGGATCTCCAGTCAACAAGGTTGAGTATCCTTCATGACAAGTTTGTTTAATGAGCTTAAGCCCACCCCCTCGATGCAATAACAAACTATCTCTCTAGATTATCCTTTCTTCAAAGGATCCACTTATTTTTCTCTTGACTTCACTAAGTCTACAAAAATCACTTCATTAGAGAGTAGTTGTCTTACCGAATTAGCCGTCTCCGATTTTGTCTAGACTTTGCCAATTGCTCATTTACTTTAGAATTACATAGTCAGTTGAGTTTCAACAATGGTGGCCACAGAGGAATGCCTTAAAAAAGGATTTATCCATTCAACTTCCTCTCATGCTTTAAATTAAGCGAGCGAACTTTGATTTCATCTCAGTTGAGTTTTTCATGTTTGTTATAATATTTCCAACTACTGATACAACTTAAAAGGACGCATACATAGGTTAAGACTCTCCAAAGCCTGATATCACAACATCTCTTAAGGTCAGTCCAATATGTATCATGCACATACACAATTTCAAATGTACCTCAAGTACTGCAAATTTCTGATCAGATCACCCCACTAATTCTTCTGGGGTCACAAATGTATTTGTGCACCGAATTCACTGCATATTTACAACACACATTAAACGTATTGAGTTTGACAAAGACCATTTCCGTCAGAATTTCTTCTGGTTCCAATGATACTTTAGATCATGCTTGTCTACAACAACTTAGTCTTTCAACCAAATCATAAAAGTCACATGTTTTCTAGGTGGTTGTAAAGCATATAAAAGCATATACAAGATACATGTACTAAATACTAGTACAATCATTACATTTTCCTCAAAAGGTTAGTGCCATATATATCACATATTTGAAATTAAATATGTACCTCAAGCATCCAATTCTCTTGTCCTTTGATCAGAGCATCCTTGTGATTCTCCAGGATTAAAATCGGAAACATGCACACCTATTTTACAACACACATTAAGCACATTTGAAAAAAAATATATAATAAAAATTTGATTTTGGTTTCTTCTGGTCCTTTAGACCATGTCAACAACATATTTGTTTCATGTCAAACTTTGAACAACACAAATTTGTTACTGGTTGTAAAACACATAATAAAGGCATGCTAAACATATGCACCTTCAATAGATTTAGTGTAAATACACTTATCAAAATTCATTAGTGTCACATCACTAGAAATCATCATCATCACATAATAATATTGTTAGGTCAATGACTTATTGCTTGGTTCAAGTCAAGTATATATAGGTGTACTCAGTTTGTATCTTTACCCCATAGCGCTAACCAAACCCTTAAGGTTTTTCCACCTTTGACTAACCATTTAAGTATACTGCCTCTACATCCATCTAATGACCATACCGACAAGAATAACAAACAATAACTGGTGTATTAATTTTAGTGTCATATGAGTATGTGCCAAGTGATCACTACTTTATTCTATAACAACAATTTCACAAAGTCAAGCATCTGTCTAGCCTATTCTATCTCATGTGAGAACCCGACCTCAGAAGACTGATGTCGAGAACTCAACATCCTCAACAATAAAATTTATTTTATTCAAATTTTGTTAACTTCAGAACTTACAAGTTATTGTAGTACAGTTCTGGTGATCAAATGTAATAATTTGCTAAAGAAAATCGACTCTTCATTCTCACCTTAGACCCCCACAATTGAGGTCTACATGGTAGGACACATATAAGTTAGGTTCTTCTATAAATATGCTTGAGAAATCAAACAAACACTTTTTTTCATCTTATACCCCCACATTTGAGGCATAAGGGCCCCCACAGTTATCAGGATTTCTCAACATAAGAAACTACAATTATGTGTCTTTTAGCTTGCATCTAACTAAGACACACCATATAATGGTACTCTATACCAACATTATGATATAACATGTTCATGTATTTATTATCAATTCATTGACGATTTTCCCTTTTATCTATTATTGTCTTGTTCTATTAAGCTAACACTCAAAGCATCACAAGACCATATTTGTAAGTATAACATTTTATAGTAACTTAGGTAGATAGCATTTGACACTAGTTTTAAATCACAATGCACATATTGAGAATGATATCATCATTTGATTAATGTCCATACCTGACAAGTCTTGCACATCATTACCTATTTCTTCAACTTTTTTGATAGTTGAATTGTTCATGAAAATGCTTTTGCATCTTTCCCATTCTTGGTAGAAGACAAAACATGTCTTTTCTGGAGCACAGGTCCCATCACTTCCGGTATTTACCGACCAATTCTTTTTATCATCTCTCTGAAAAGTAAAATTACTTAACAGAGTAAGAATGTCAATTGTTCCATTCAAATTTGAATAAACAATTATATATTCTGAGGAGATAAGCATACAACTAAAAATAGAAGTTATCACAAATTAACACTTAATCTATCATTCAATTTAAGATGATAAAACTTTAGCCCAACTAGGATTCAAAAAATTGGTTGATACTCTCGTTTGACATAGGTAATATCAAATTATCAATAGATAATAAATGTTCATCTTATCATAATGTTTATAACCAAAATATAGTTATCAAGTTACTTAAGTCTCTCTCCACATTAGACTATCACAATCATCAATAAGTAACAAAATTTGGTAATAAAACACCCAAACACTTTTGTGTACATACATATCAATTAAAAGACATGTGTTCGCTTAACCTTTTTGTTGCACTAGTTACTAAAATATACTTTATACTTCACTATCCATATGACTATGGTACACTAGTATATTATTATTCTCATATTTTCAACAAAAGGTAACATATTCGAAATGATTTAGAAATCACAATTGAAATTGCTAATGCACAATTATTAACCAATCATGTGATTCACGCCAATTGATATTACACAAAGCATATATAATCAAAGTGAGTTGTAACATAATGTACAGTTCATACACAACTGATTCACCATCTCATTATTCATTAACAATGTGATACTAATCAAACATATAAGAGATTATCACTTTAAGTCATAAAAATCAATTCGTTACTTACTCTAATTTGTTTATGAGAAATATTTCAACTAAATCGAAATCTCAAGTCTATTATGGATAAAAGCAATCACTAGTACCGGTTTTCATATCATATCCAAGGTGACAAAGTACCACTATAAATGGTTGCAAGATCTCATACTAATCTAGAGCTTAGATACAATTATTGATATTCTGGACAAACATGCACAACATCTTTACAAATACCATATCTCACAAACCACAAGTCCGAATCAAAAAATTAAATATGAGTTTTGAAGATAACATTTAGATCTACAAAATTCATTTGAATCACCATTTCAAAAAACTCATAGTTACGCCAAGAAAATTAATTTAGTCAACAATATTTTTGCCCGTCAAAATTTTTCAGGAACGTTTTTCAGTTTTGTAATATATCTAAAAAATACTTTTACAACTCCAAATATTCTGAATTTTGGCGTTGGTAACTATCAGAATGTCTATTATACTTCGTTAAAAGGATTCATCGAAATTCCTTCTAAGTTAAAAGATATACTTGAAACTCTACAGCTGCCCAGAAAACTCAATTTTGTTTTTTCACTTCAAAAATCCCTAATTTTCTAAATAATAATATCTTAAGATTGTTGGGTGCAATAATCAAAAATGAAGAAAATCAAATAAACAAAGGTTGTTGATGCTTAGCTCTTAACGAACATGATTCGTCAAAAGGGGATGAGCTCCTCGTACCTCCGCAACATCAAGATGGTATGTAACAAAATTTTGAAAAAAACAAAGTGAGTCACGTGTTCAACACGCTGTCCTTAAGACATTAGCGTCCGGCTACACTCAAGAGTGATGCTATAGCCTCCACAGAGCGGATGCCTCTAAGATAAAATACCCTATTACACCTACTACTAACACTCGTAGTAGATGCTCAACTTGAGCTTGGCAACTCAGATAAACCCTTCAAGAAAAATCTCAAAAAACTTAAGAAAGATAATAATTATTATTATTCTATTGGCCTCTCAAAAATATGGAAAAACCCTTTTTCCTTGGATGTCAAAATAGGTTGAGAAAAGTTTGTTTATATAATCTCTTAATATAACTTAAGAAGTGGAAACTCCCCGATATGGGACTATAGTTTTTCATTCACAAAAGAAAACAAAGAAAAAACCAAAACATGTAAAATGACCAATAGGTCAGGAGCTCGAACCTAAATAGGAACAATATTTTATATTTTAATAAAACAATTAAAACTCATTTGTTTAACCATTGTTTTCCAACACTATGAACTGTGTTGGTATGGTTGTTTGTCTATATTTAACATCTAGGAAGATTAATTTTAGAGGTTACGTCTTCTTCGCATCGAATTTAAAGACGTTGCCCCTTGGTTGTTGTAAATCATAACTGTGCATTTTTATTCCCAGATACGTATTGTAGAATAATATATCCACCGAGCTCCCTGCGTCGATTAGTATCCGCCTCGTTTCCCAACTATTGATTGTTAGGGTCAGTATTAACTGATAGAAATGTGGGTAGACCGCCTCGTCGAAATTGTTGCATTAGAATATGATTGTTACGTCCGTCTTTTTAAGTGGTCCGACTGCTTTGCTGGTGTTTTTGTAGATGCTTTACTGTGTTTCTCCACTCACCTCTGCAATTTTTGGAGGATAGATCAGACAGGTCCACTAAACCTGTTTAAGCCAAAATTTTCATTAACATAAACAACCAATGATTTGTCAAAAGATCTAGATTAAAATCCTTACAATATATTTTGCTACACTATATCATCAACATATTCAAATCAAATCATATGAACACATCAATCATAATATCAAAGAACAATAATTCACCAAATTGGACATTCAATTAGAATTATACTTATCAAGTTCAAGATTTTTACAAGTATGGATAAATACATTCATACCTTAATAATATCATATTACTCTCTAAATACATACCTAATAGCTTTCTTTTGATTCCCCTCTTTTTCCTTAGTCTTCTTTTCTCCTCCTTTTTTCCGACCCCCACTTTGATGATTGAACTTCTCTATTTATAGGTCGTTCGATGGATCCCTCTGTTTTTCCTCTCTGTCTATCCTTTATGCTTGATGAATCATGTTTTCCCGATCCTGTCTGTCAATTTATTGGTTATCGTTCCGCTATATTCTTTTGGTCCGATACCTCTTATCCCGTTACTTCCTTACGTTCTCTTTATTTTAAGATTATCTTTGGATCAGGATCATCGTGCGGTTAAAAGGCAGCTTCTTGCTTATACATTGTCATGCTTTCATATTTTTGGCCCGTAACCTTATATCATTGACACGTGTCTTTTGTATTCTATGAGTCATCTTCTTCCCGATCCTTGGTGTCAATCTCGTATTTTATGATTCATCCTCTTCCCGATCCTCGATGTCAGTCAAACAGCTAATGTTAGTATTTTCAATTTCCCGATCTATAGGTATTTAATGCTCTTACTTTTCCGTTCCATTCGCGTTTAATGCTCTTACTTCGATCAGAACAGTACTACTTTCCCGTTCTTACGTGTCGATCATGCGATGATACTTTCAGTCTTTCACATCTTTCATCCATTCGAACCTTTATAAGGCTTTGATTGTGTGCTTCTCGCTCTTCTATGAATCTCTGCTTCGTTCCCTAATCGTTGGACATGTGTTATCTTGACTTTTATTCTCTAACAAAACCTTCGTTGTTGTCTATGATCATGCTCATTGTTTCGCTGCACTATATATACTGTTGTAGTTATCCTTCGTCTATCATGTTTTTCACCAAGTTCTTTAGATGGCGACAACCAACTTTAGTGTGCACAGAGTTGTGGTAGAATGCGCAGTAGATTAGTCATGTTGCCTGTTTTTACGTCTTTCTTGGCTGCAGAGGTGGTATTGGGTTTGTGTCGTTGATTTATGCGATTATATAGGGTATATTCCCGTTTTACGTAGTATTTGGTATGACTTTATGATCAGGGCTGCAACTTTTGAGTATAGACGTCATCGTCTGTGGAACTCCGCCAATGATTCTCCCGGGTGTCGTCTTGGTATGGTTGATATATAACATGGTAACTTGGACACTTCTCTTCCTACTCTTGACTCTGATAAGGTAGAAAATGATATCACGGGTGCCTCTGTTCGTATTGCCTTTAGACAACTTTCCTTTATCTGATGCTTTGGTCTGGAGCTTTGTAGCTTCAGCATCACGCCATCCTTTTCTACGTCTGACTTTAATTGTTCTATTTTCTCCAGCGCTAGGGATATAATGCATGAGAGTCTGGGCACCTCATCATCGGTCTTTATAGTCGTCATTCATCTTCTGAATCATAGGTAAGCCCGTCATGTGTTGTAGATCCGCTATTCACCTTCATTCTTTTGCAAGTTATTTGACCGTTTTTTTTTTCTTTATGTGCTTTGAAATAGGGGGTTTCTTTGCACTACTTTACTTTGCTTCTTGAGCCTTTGTTTATTTTCGTAAATCGATTCTTTTTCAACTATGCTCCTTCAATCTCTCAGTGACTTCTTCTTTAGTAGGATTTGTTGTCCCCTTGTGTCGGCACTAACATATAGCTACTGCAAATCTAACATGTAAAACCAAGTGTGAGCAAACTCGTTATTAAGCTAAAATATAAGTAAAAAGATACCAGAGAGAACTTACATTTAATTGATATTGGGGTCTTTAGATTTAATGCTAAGGTTACATTTTTATAGGCTTGAGGGAATACCTTTTTCAATGATCCGGTGCTCCTCAAGAGAGTATATTAGCTAAGTTACAAACATTATAGTTATTTCTAGACTTAGACTTGACACTTTTTCTTATTACTATCCCTTTGGGCTTAGGAGGACGTGTGGAATATAATATGCAAAAATAAATCAACAATAACATTTTCTTTCGCCCTTTTTTTTTATAAATAATGGTAAATTTATACCCATTATATAACCACCTCTGACAAGCTGGCGTAGTAATATTTTTGGATCAGAGATTTGATAATCACTTATTACAGTAGAATACCTTCCCATCAGATAGGTTCGCCACTTTTAAACTGCCAACACCAAAGCTAAATATTCTTTTCATATTGACCACAAAAATTTCTGGCCTTCAAAAGCATGATATATAAAGCTATGTTTTTTTATTTCCTAAACATAGCTCCAACTCCCGATCCCGAAACGCCACACGCTACGATGAATAACTTGAAGAAAAATGAAAGAGCCAGAACTGGTGCATATGTCATAGCCTTCTTAACTTGCTTGAATGTCTCTTCAGCTGGTGGACTCCACTGAAAATAATTTGTCGTTAACATTTCTGTAACTGTTGCTGCTATTTTCATGAACTTATCGTAATACCCAGTTAAACCTATAAATCCTCGTAACGCATTAAGTGATTCCGGCTTCGATCATTGTTTCATTACTTAAAAAAAATTCCTTAATCTACTACTATCCATGCACTTATTTTTACATAGCCTAATTATTTGACTTACATTTGTCCAAATTCATTTTTTTTCATACTTGACATACAATTGGGAGCTATCGATATACAAAATACAATATATGAATGATTCAAATGTTCAGACCATGACTTATAGTATATTAAGATGTCTTCGAAAAGAATAAAATGAACTTTCTTAAATGAGTTCTAAATAACTCATTCTAAGTACTTGGATCGTTGAAGGCGTGATAGACATATTTTTGTTTCTGATTTATCTTAATTCTTTATACTGATAGTGTTTGATTATGTATTAATTATATTATTTTATGTGTTTATAGGCATTTATGGAAGAACAAACTAGTGTGAAAAAATTGGGCATAAAAAGTTATAAAGGCACCCCTATTAAAAGTGTTATAGGAACCCTCGTTTTGGATAAAGGAACCCACCTCCTATTGATAAAGGCACCCAAGAATTAAAATTGAAACTTGGTGGGAACACTCTTTTCTCTTGCAGCAAAGATTCTAATCAAGTTATTTTGGGAGAATTGTTCGGTTTTAAAGACAAGATTATATTCTTGCTTAGTTAAGAAGAGTTGTCCAAGTCTGAAATACCCAAAATAAACAATGACCAAAGAAACCACATGTTCACGTAAAAAAGGAAGGAGAATATATTCTCGAAGATTTTATTGTTGTAAACTCTGAAATTCTTGCTTAATCTGGAAACAACATTAAAGTAATATCTCAATAAGGCAACAAGCAGTTGCAGTCTCATACTATTTCTTTCGAAAATTCTGCCAAACAGATACGATCTAGTATTCCTTATGGTGACCCAAATACCTCTCTAGAAGAACCACTCGAGCAGTTGCGACCTAGTACTCCTAATGAACCCATTATGCCTCTAGAAGATACCCTCAAGCAGCTAACTGAGTCGACACATAGGTTTGACTTATTTACAAAGGAGTACATTGCAACTATGAGAATTGCTCAATATAATCTTAATTGTCAATACAGGTTTCCAATATTACCCTTGAAAATGAGGATATTTATTATTCACCTAATCAAGATGACGAGGTTAGAATTGGTAACACTACTAGTTTAGATAAAGTTCAACCATCTTCATATTATTATGATGATGAAGAGAGTATTGATGAAGAATTTGAAATCCGTAGTCATAATGATCAGGAGATTTTTACACCATTTGAGCTTCATGATAACAATGATGTTTCTAGTTCCGATCCTAATAATGTTAATGATTATTTACCTATTCAAGAGGAAAAGGATTTTACTAGAGATACCATTGTTATAGATGGTGAAATATTTCCTTGTTATTATGAAAACGGTGATGGTTTTCAGGAACGAGTTTATCCTGAGACTAGTGTTTTAGAGTCCAACGATTCAGAAACAATAGTTTCAAAGAAGAAAATAGACTCGTGGAGATTTTAAATATGAGTGAGGATGCATCTCCTGCTTATAACTTAGAAGAAGCAATTGACCATTTTTCAGGAATCTGATGATCTAGAAATTAGGGATATTATGACTAGTCTTTCTAGAGACACTCAAAATTCTAAGTTTGGGGGTGATTATCATTCTCTCTATGCTTTACCTTTAACTCTTAGAAAGATCCATCACTTGGGACTTGACATATGTTCCTCTACCATTTCAAGAGATTATTTTCAAGAACTGTTTCCTGAAACTAATGATGTCCAAAAAGAAGTTCAGTTGTTAAAGACCCATCCTCTGGTTGATATGGTCTACCTAGGAGATAATACCAAGATTGATTTTGTTTTCCCACCAAAATTTTTTCTTCCAATTGTGGAAACATTTGAATTTCAAATATGTCAGTTATTAAGTTTTGAGACTAAGCCAAATTACTTTAGGAGATTAGAATCAACATATTTGTTTAAGAATGACCACCACCTCCATCGTGGTCAACTGTGTGAGTCCAATCTGATTAACTTTGAAGATTTACAATTATTCAGGTTATTAATATGTGCTTCTAAGTTCTTAGTTGAGTTTTTCCAGACTCTACAACTTGATCCTTCTGATCTTTCCTATGAGGAAATCCAACCCATGAAAATATTTTATCTAGACCCTTTCCTAGAACCTAAACCTGAACCACAACTAAATGTAGTTGTCTTAAACAAAAAGCTAGATAAGGGTGTGCTCGGTTTGTTCATGTTCTTGGCCTGTTGCAGTATCCTTTTATTTGGGATAACACTATTTGATTTAGATGATCAACAATTGTTCCGGCAATTGTTATATGATTTTATGAGGTGACTAGTCCTTTCTTAGTCTGGCTGAAGACTTTAAACTTATCACTGGATGGGAGGTAACCCATGCTCATGCGACAAGGTAATATCCTTCCTTATCTCTTTTCTTCAATTGGTAACAGTTTCTTCTTGTTCATGTTTTTAATCATTTATTTTTAGAACATTGAGGACAATGTCAGATTTAAGTTTAGGGGTAAGGGAGAAACTTTTAGTCCATTAATGAAACTCCAAAATTTAGAGAGTTGTGAACAATTTTAGGTAGATGGAAACAAAGTTCTTGTCTATAGAAGTTGGTGTTCCCAGCTAAATGGTCTATTCATAAAAGACAGAGCTCAGATGTTAGAAATAACATGATAGTTGTCACCATATCTCGAAGTCGTCACCATATCATGTTCTGTTTTTATTTTTGCAACTTTATGTGTTTCTCTAAGTGATTTGTTATGGCACTAGTATCTCCTTGTTGTCGCCGCTAGGATGAAGTAGAGTGTTGAGATCAAGGCCCATTATTTTAATTGAACTTGACCAATAAAAAAAAATTGACACTTGGCTACCAATATGTGTGTGTTCTTACTGTCTTCGTCACCTAAGCAAGCGTGGAACCCAGGATCTATGGGAACTATCATGTAAAATGATGAAAAGAAGCATGCTCTTGGATTCAAAAGATCCAATCATGTTGTTGATACATTCAACAACATTATAAAAAAATTATATTCAATAAATCGACGTTGCGGTCCTTGTATATACAAGATGAGTTGATACTAGAATTAGGATTCAGACCAGTGGGTGCATATCTCAATCCACTAGGGTTCATCTTGGCATGATGTTCATACTGATAATCTGGGAAACACCGTTCACCTTAGTCAACATGCACACATTTCTTTATCCATATCCATCTTCTTAATTTATTCATATGATTGTGGTTTGTTAGATTCCGAGTATCGGGGTCCATTGTGCGATATTCTGAGTAGTGCTTTGTTTTCTTATATATGAATTTTAGTACGCTTGAGTGAAAACTCGTGTACATCAATTGGGTTCATATAGGGTAATTCCTCCTATAGACGAAGAACTTAGTAGCCAAGTAAATAGCATGTTTAGTGTCTACCCTTAATCTTTCACAAGTAGCTAGTGTTTGGAGTAAAGGGTTTTGTGGGTATATATCTTGTAAACCCTCACGAGACAAAACCCGTCTGACAGGGACACATATGGGTTCAAAGGATTGTTGTAAACGCTAAGTGCAATTGCGATGCCTGCAAAAGTCAGTTAGGATTTAATTTTATTTTCTAGATTAGATTTTCGAGGACTAGCAAATAATAAGTTTGGGGGTATTTGATAGACACATTTTTATGTCTGAGTTGTCTCAATTCTTTATATTGATGATGCTTGATTATGTACTAATTATGTTGTTTTATGTGTTTGTAGGTATTTTTGGAAGAATAAACTTGTGTGGAAAAATTGGGCTTAAAAAGTTATGAAGGCACCCCATTAAAAGTGTTAAAGGAACCCTCGTTCTGGAAGAGCACCCCCAGAAGAATTTATAAAGGCACCCATCTCCTATTGATAAAGGCACCCAAGAATTGCGGGAAAACTTCTTTCTCTCGCAGCAAGATTCTAATCAAGTTATTTTGTGAGAATCGTTCGGTTTTACAGAATAGAATATATTCTTACTTAGTTGAGAAGAGTTGTCCAAGTCTAAGATACCCAAAATAAACAATATCGAAAGGAAGGAGAATATATTCTCGAAGATTTTATTGTTGCAAACTCTGAAATTCTTGCTTAAACTGGAAACAACATCAAAGATAATATCTCAATAAGGCAACACCGTTAAGTTTTTGTGTCTTAATATCGAAACATCATCATCGGGTTTTATCCCGAGATTATTCTCATTAAAAGAAAAGATATTTTTGATATTCGAAGATCTGTGGGTAGTTAATTCGAAGATTTGGAGTGAAATGGTTGCTCTATTATAAATAAGAGCTCGAGTGAAGCTTTAATGGGGGTTAGCTGGGACAGAAACTGAAAGAAAAAAAATCCCAGAAGCCATTGCTGCAACTCAGCGAGGAAGAGAAGAAGAAGAAGAAGAAATTTCATCTCATAACCGTCGCTGAAAACCGTTGCAGTTTCTTTCAAATCCAACGGCTTCAGTGACGGTTCTTGCTACAGTTCCTGCGACGGATTTGGTGTTAACTACACAATTGAAGCGTCCTTTATTCACTGCACCTAATGTATGTCGTTGATTTCTGTGTAACTATTTTCTTCTTGTTTAACACTTTTTGAGCTTTGTAAAATTATTTTGACAGAGTGTTAAGAATGAGTAGCTAATTCCAATTACCGAGGCGATGGCGGAAGCCATTTTTCCATTATTAAGTGAGAATTCTTTAATGACTTTTGCATTAATTTTAATTGGAAGTTTGATTTTTCTTAATTGGTTGTCATTAATTCGATGGATTTGCTTAAGTGTTCTGATGGTCCATGCTTAGGATTTAAAGTCAATGTTTTAAAAATCTACTATTTGGTAAAATTAGAGTCACTCATATAGTTAGAATTTATAAGAATTAATATTTTTGATTCAATTAAAAATGGTAAATGGTGGAATCCTTGGTCTCGGTTTCTTTAAAATCTTTATATCACTTTCAATTTAGTTTTCTTATTTTTAGTATTACAAATTAGGTTTAAAATCAAATCTTCATAAATCTGAGTAACGAACTTTCTTACATCTTCTACAATCACACCAAGGCGCATTTGAGAGATTGAAAGGCATCACCAAGAATTCATAGTGGCTCTGATGAGTTCTAAATACCATCTTTACGATGTCGTCCTCACTTAATGATAACCGGAGCGCATACCCAACTTTGCAAAAATTTAGTCCATATTTAAAAAATCCAATATCCGTCAATTTATTATTTTTTTTACTTAAAAAGGGAAATATATTAAAAAAATTAAAAATACCTTGAATTATAGAAGTTCCAAATGACCCAGGCAGACTATCTAAAATTACATCGTCCAATATTGAAAAATAAGTCGAAGATACTAAAAAAAGCAAAATATTAATTGACCCCAACAGTGTTGTCCAATTGTACAAGATAATGTCGAAAGATATATTCTCAAATACATCTGTTCCAAAAGATAAATTGTATAATAAGCACTTAATTTCATCAATTAGATGATCCGTGGTCTTATATTTTGCCTCGAAAAAACCATATACTATGCTCAAGCCAGACAGTCTACCATATTGCAAAATAAGAGCTCGTTAACCACCGGGACAAGAAATTTATCATTAACCGTGATTTGATTTAGGTATGTATAGTCGACACACATCCACCAAAAACCATCATGCTTCTCAACTAATATCACCAGTAATGATGTACAAAATGTTGCTAAGAGTATAACCTATGCTGATAGTCAAGGTTATTAGAACCGTATAAGTCACGAGTCGACTCTTACGATTTGAGTCAATATTTTAAAATTCGATTCAATTTGTATAGATGAGTTGTATCTCTTTAGAATCGTGAAGATTCCCTTTAAAATGCGATTCTTGGCCAGCGATTTTGACTAGTCAATTACTTTCCTTTCCGATCTTTCTAAATAAAAAATATTGAAATGAAAAAGTTAGTCAGGGAGATTCAAACCCATCACATAATGCTCAATTAGTTAAGCATCCAACCAATGTGACATGCCAAACTTTTTGATAACGATGAACTTTTATTAAACATATACATATCTTATAATTTGAGTAACTGAATTTAGTTTATTTGCAGGAGTTCATTAAATATCACATACATAATATATAAATATAAGGTAAAATAGAAATGATAGTGAATCTTCGATTCGCGATTCAAAATACGATTCGATCCTTAAAATAAAAAAGTGAGTCATGTCGGGATTCACAATTTCACAACCTTACCGATAGTATCTTATTCACCAACTTCTTTGTTTCAGCTTTCTGGAAATAATGATAACGATATAGTTTGATGGAGACATGTTATGCGCCCATGGTGCAGTTTGATCTTATGTTCTTGATCACGTTTTGGGGGAAGTCCTTAGGTTCAGCTTGCACTATTTGACATTTGTCAAGGATCCCCTATACTTGTGCATCAAGACAATGGGAAGAGTTAGTTGACGCAACTGTTGATGAATATAACCAAATTTTGCATCATTAACAACCAAATTTAGCATCATTAACAACCAAATTTTTGTATACTGATATCGCTTACATAAATAACCCCTTTTCATCCATAGAAGTTCTCATATGGAATTTTGAGCAATCGCAGAGTATGGGTCATGTTATACTCAACCATTGAGTTTCCAAGACAGCATCGGGACCCTAAGGATTTAATGTAAACCTATATGTATATACATGTATATTCTAATCACAATATGAACATACAATAATGAAAAGCGGAAGCAAAAAGAGATCGATTATAAATACCTCCAGCCATTTCAATTTGAAAGCTTAATCCTTGAGTATGCCCCAATTTCTTAGTTGATATGAACTTTGGTTCCAAACCCTCCTTCTCACTTTAGATGGTGTATTAAGTTATGACAGTCAATTTGGTTACCTTAATTCACTGATTTTTACTATCATTTCCATATACTAACTCTAGCCATCATAGACTAGTTACATGATAGGATGTAGTGGGTGGTTTTCTAAAGTGGGGGAGAGTCATGGGAAATTACCTTGATCAATTGCAACTTCCCACTAAATGAATCACATTCTTTTTCCCTTAACTAATTAATTAATTAAATAAATTAATTATTGAAAAAATGTCTAACATTCTCCCACTTGATCCATTTCACGAGAGACTCCATATACGGATCATGGCGACTAATTCTCTTTAAGAGCAAGAATTAATCCTCCATGTATCACAATATATTTAGTCTTTCACCACTCATACTTAACTTAATGAGTAAACCATATGTTTACTCTAGGTCAAACTATAATGATATTTCTCAACAAGATAACCAAAGTAAGTACGTACATAATTCCAAATGAGAAATAATCCAACTAAATGAAAGCTTCAGAAAAACATAAAGAATATACTACATAATGGGACCAAGTACCATCCTTACTACATGATCGTTGAATCCTTTAACATGCATGTCTTTAGTCAAGGGATCAGCTATTGTCAATTCAGTGCTAATGTGTTCAATGATCACTTTTTTTTCCTGCACACGTTCTTTTACGGCTAGATACTTTATGTCGATGTGTTTACTTCGACTTCCAATCTTATTATTCTTATCCATGAAGACAACAGCTGAACTGTCACAATACATTCTTATTGGTCGGCTAATAGAGTCAACAACTTTTAGCCCAGATATGAAGCCTTTCATCCATACACCATGTGAGGTAGTCTCAAAACAAGAAACGAACTTAGCCTACTACTTCAAGACTATTTGTTCGTCTATATATAAGCATGTAATCCTTAGTACCCTTAAGGTATCTCAACACTTTCTTCGCATCCTTCCAGTGATCAATGCCTGGGTTACTCTGATATCTTGCTAATACTCCAAAGACACATGAAATGCCGGGTCTAGTACATACCTGAGCATACATAATGCTACCAACAGCTGAAGCATATGGAACATTTTTCATTTGTTCCCTTTCAATATCATTCCTGGGGCATTGGTCCAAGCTGAACCAATCACCTTTTTACAATGGGTGCTACACTTAAGGTATATACATTGATCCAACACAAGGAAACAAATCTTGCTCCCACTGACCTTAAGGTATACATTGATCCATAAGTCTGAATCTGTAGAATTTATGGCTTGTGAAAATGACATAGGATCATTATCGGCTCTAATATTACAATCTGAATCTCGCAGATACATTAAAGAGTCACTAGAAATAGTTGATTTCCTTTCTCTATTAGATATCCTCAATGGAACTTGTTCATCCTCACGATGAACAGTTTGTTCCTCATTACCATCATGATCTATTAGATTGTTGTCAACTTGTGGAACCTCAATGGTTGGTTGTCTAACACGCAATATATCTTGAGGTGCGTAAATGACAATCAACTTGTCACTTGAAATAGTAGGTGGAAGTTGATCATTATCTTTTTCAGGAACAATATCCTGAAATTGATCACTCCTACTAATCAAGTCATTCTCAAGAAATTTAGCATTTCTTGATTCCACAATTCTAGTGCTATGAAGAAATCTACCATAATACTCTCCACCTCTATCTGATCTCACAATCTTAATGTGCTTACCACATTGTTTCTCTACTTCAACCTTAAAAAATTTAAAGGCATCCAAAACTTCGTCTTTGGAACGAAACAAGTAAAGATACATATATTGTGAATAATCATCTATGAAGGTGATAAAGTATTTCGGATCATTAGTGTTCATGTATGGACAACAAATGTCCATGTGTATGATCTCTAATAGGTTTGAACTTCTTTTGGCACCAAGTTTGTGTTTGTTAGTTTGCTTTCCCTTAATGCAACCAACACACGTATCAAAATCAGTAAAGTCCAAAGTACCAAGTAACCCATCCTTTACCAATCTCTTAACTCTCTCAATGGAGATATGTCCCAATCTCCACTGCCACAAAATTGAGGAGTCCTCATTCATAATACATCTTTTAACCCAGTATTAACATGCATAGAACTATGAGTGGTATCATTTTGCAAATAAATACGATATAAACCATCAGAAAAAATACCATAACCAATAACTTCAGAATTTCTGAGAATACTAAAACCAGAATCCGAAAAATTAAAGGAAATTCCTAAAGGTACAAGTCTTGAAACTGAAATCAAGTTTCTAGTGAAACCGGGTACATAAAATGTCTTTCTAAATGCAAATTAAAACCACTACTTAAAATTAAACTGCATGTCCCAACAGTTTCCACATGTGAACTCATCTGACTGCCTGAATAGATGTAGTGTTCACTTCCCATTGGTTTCCTTAGGTTTGTCATACCCTGCAAGGTATTCGAAACATGGATTGTAGTACCAGAGTCAATCCACCATGTATTATGATTAATATTAACCATATTAGATTCATAAACAAACAATAGAAAAATTACCTTTCTTCTCAAGCCAAGTCTTAAACTTAATGCAGGCCTTCTTCATGTGTCCCTTCTTTTTACAAAAGAAACACGTAGACTCCTTCTTTATACATTGGTTAGCTGAAAGCTTTCCCTTTTCCTTAATGTAATCCTTTTTCTTCTTTGAAGAAGAAGCATTAGTAAGGTTCACCTTTTCGCCCTCTTCCATCCTCAATCTCCCCTCCTCTTGAACACACATGGCCATAAGTTCATTAATTGACCATTTATCCTTATGTGTGTTATAAGATATCTTAAAGGGGCCATATTATGGAGGAAGAGTGCACAAAATGAAATGAACTAGGAAGGAATCAGACATGGTAACTTCCAAATCCTTAAGTTGGGCCGCAATATCCCTCATGCTCATGATATAATCACGCACACACTTAAACCCATTGTGCCTCATGGATGAAAATTTCATAATTAAGATGCTAGCAAAAGCTTTGTCAGAACTTATAAACTGCTCATCAATGGCTTTAAGGAGATATTTAACCTTAGTATGCTTATCGACAGAACCCCGAATACTAGCACAAATTTTTGTCTTTATGAACATAACTGAGAGACGATTTGATCGATCCCACTTTTCATAAAGATCAACTGCATCTAGAGTACTAGTCTCAGTTATGCTAGGTGGTTCGTCTTTCCGAATAGCATAGTCCATCCACCCCAATTGTAAAAGCACTATTTCTTTCCACACCTTATAGTTATCACCCTTTAATTCAGGAATGTCACAATTGATATCAGAAATATTTCCAGTTAAAATTGCTGCAAAGAAAAATTAATACATGCTTATAAATAAAAAATTTGAGACTTAAACTTAATCATGATTTACCAATGCAAGTCATGCATAAAAATATGAATCTAGTGACATAAAACTTGCATGTGGGCTAAAGTCCTACTCAAATTAGATTCATAACTACATGATGAAACTATTAAACCATATTCATTCCTCAATTCTTGTGGGTAGATTAAGGAACATAATTCAATATTTCATCCCAATTAATCATACAAATATAATAAAATTTCCTTTGGGCATATTTCATCATATTACATATGATTAATTACAAATTTATGTCTAGTTTCCACATGTGATTTCTTAAGAAAATTTTAAATAACTAGAGATGTTGTGGCTACTCTAATTACTAAAATTATTAAATCACTTGACATATTTCTTTAATCTTTGTTCATATACAATCCTAATGGTAAAATGTATATAACTAATCATTTATAACCATTCTAAAAGAATCTTTCTGTAACATCAAAATAACTGTAGATTTCATCGGGTATAAGCTAGAGCAATTATAACCACTTAAGTACCACTTCATATACCTTACAACACCTATGCCCAAACCTTATTGAACACACTTTAGCGATACTGTAGATTACTGCCACATATTCTACAGTTCTACCTATAACTCACAATCTCAGACCGGAAGTTTCAAAATCCAAGGTCATATGCCAATCAAAGATGATATATATAAGATGCATAACTACAGATCTCCTGATAGCTACAAAACAGCATCCCTCAAAAGTAGTTGCCCTTCCAGGGTGCAAGTTTATCTAATTACTAAAATTATTAAATCACTTGACATATTTCTTTAATCTTTGTTCATGTACAGTCCTGATGGTCAAATGTATATAATTAATCATTTATAACCATTCTAAAAGAATCTCTCTGTAACATCAAAATAACTGTAGATTTCATCGGGTATAAGCTAGAGCAATTATAAATACCTCCAGCGATTGCAATTTGAAAGCTTAATCCTTGAGTATGCCCCAATTTTTTAGTTGATATGAAATTTGGTTCCAAACCCTCCTTCTCACTTTAGATGGTGTATTAAGTTATGAGAGTGAATTTGGTGACCTTAATTCACTGATTTTTACTATCATTTCCATATACTAACTCTAGCCATCATAGAGTAGTTAATGATAGGATGTAGTGGGTGGTTTTCTAAAGTGGGAGAGAGTCATGGGGAGTTACCTTGATCAATTGCAACTTCCCACTAAATGGATCACATTCTTTTTCCCTTAACTAATTAATTAATTAAATAAATTAATTATTGAAAAAATGTCTAACATCTAAAACATAAAAATCAACTAGCATAAGAACTTCTTGTAAGCTTAACGGAGTGGAAACACTTTCCGAAGTTGATTAGCTTCTCACGGCCAGATGCCACCATCACTTCCAATCGACCAGTTGAAATATGATGCAATCCCATCTTTCATGTTACCCTTTCACTTCTGAAATTGTGAGTACTTCCTGAATCTATGTTTACAGTGACAACCTTACTACCGATACTTATATGCACTTGCATGGTCTGAGATGCACGAGTTTCAGCAATTGTGTGCAATGATATTTTAGGCGTCTTGTCATTTTGGTCGACGACATCATCACCTTCGATATCCATTTCAACATCATTATCCTTGTCTTGAATAACTTAAATCATAAATAGTTTCTTATAAAAATGACCAGACCCAAATTTTTGTTACACAAAGTCTCTTTATTCTTCGCTTATAATGTTCATCAGTAGTCATTTTCTTCAATGGAATGTTAACTGGGTTTTGGGTGTTAACTGTATTTTGGGTAGTGGAATGACCAGATATTTGGCTGATTTTTGAAGAACTAGGTGTAAGGTTTTTGTGCGATTCTTCTCTCGCTTGATAGGGACATCGTGCTAGTATGGTGGATAGTGCGAGTCTTATAGGTTTGTTGCCTGCACGTCAGTACGAATACTACCAAAACAAAATACTAGTAAATATATTAATGTATTGATATTGGGGTATTGCCCAGCCTTGGCAACAATTTTTCGAACTTGGTTCGGAAGTCCTGGACGATGGTGGTCAGGCTTAACTTCGATAACTCCCCAAAGATATCCATGCACTTAAGTCTGTCAATGAGTCCTGTCAATGAGTCTGGATCCTCCAGGATACCACCGGAACTTAATTCGGTCCCTATTTATAAAAGTCGGGTCTGGTTTTTAACCGTTCCGGTCCAGTTTCTGAATATGGTTTCTAAATTTGTGGACCCATAACCGGACCCGTTAAAACCCGGGTAACCGTCAGTTCTGGGTATCCGTTGGGTACTGAAAAACTATCAATTTTTTTCTTCTTTAAATCTTGATATCTTTTTCTTTTTTGTTTGAATCCAAATTATGCTTTTACAAGTTTATTGTTGTTTCTTTATTAATGTTCTAAATAAAGATTAAAACATAAGAGAAAAATGGGAGATGAGAAAAAATCAAAGTCAAACCTAGAAAAATCCTTTCAATTTTGATAATAGAATTAATAAAAATAATAAAATAAACGGGTATCCACCAGGTATATCCGATTGGACCCGATAAGATTTCGGATCCAAATCGAATATACCCGTTGGGTATCTAAGTGTTTAATGGGTCCAATTATAGGACACGGAACTGGACCCTATTCAACCGCGTACGGTTCAGTTTTGAGTAATTGAGTACCCATTGATAGCGCTACATGTATTGATTCTAGCTAAGTCTTCCATACAACTTTTCATAATATTTATCCCAAGAAATATTGATTATTTCTTTGTTTAATAACTAGTACCATAATTATGCATCTCTTTCGAGCTGGAAATCTGCGAAAGGAATTTGATCTTCTAATGGTGTTTCATGAAGTTTAAAGAATTGTTATGTGTCCGCCTCACAAATACAGATAGTTGGATCTTTTCTAATTATAAAACGAGGGATTCTAGTTTTACTCGTATAGATTTAAGAGCTTCAGACACAAAATTTTGATGAATCTCGTCTCAACTAATTGATTGAACGCATGTTGTGCAGCCTTCGGTTGTAGAACTTTCAGCCTTTTGAACTGTTGCAAAACGGGGTTATAAGGCAGTGTTCTGTTGCGAACTGACATGTTACATTTTTTGTAAAGGCAATGTGGCTGTTACAAATTTGGTTTGTAACGGCACTTTGTAACAGCAGCAAGCCGTTATTATGTGGATTTATGTGACAAGTTAAAGCCGTAACGATTTTTTATAACAGGATAGTCGTAACAGTGGCCAGCCGTTATGTAACAACTGAAAATAGAACATAATGAGATCCAGATATACATTTGGAGTCATGTGTAATAGTATAGAGGTTTGTACTATATGGACTAAACTGTGGAGAAAAGTACCAACCGCCTGCAGATAATATTTAGCCCAGTAAGTGTAGATTTTGGAAAGATAACTGCTGAAAGTGCAATCAATTTCCAGTCCTTCAAAACACCAGCAACTCAGATGGTGATTGCTTCAGTTCTTCCAATCATTAAGAAAATTGAAAATTTCAAATCAAGAGCACTAAGAGCATTCGAGAAAAATATCAAGAAGTTGAATCTAATCTGGGAAACTTCCATTTCTGGCTGCCCCAATAACTGTAGATTTAGGAAAGATAACTGCTGAAAGTGCTATCAATTTCCAGTCCTTCAAAACACCAGCAACTCGGATGGTGATTGCTTCAGTTCTTTCAATCACTAAGAAAATTTAAAATTTCAAAGCAAGAACACTAAGAGCATCCAAGAAAAATATCGAGAAGTTGAATCTAATCTGGGAAACTTCCATTTCGGGATGCTCCAGTAAATACCAAAGGAAAAGAGAAAAAAACTGCAGAGAAGACATGGAAAAGCATGTGTGTGTGTGTGTGTGGGGGGGGGGGGATACAATATCTTCTTATAAAATTGTAGATGGTGGGTTTTGTTCAAGGGTAAAAAAGTAAAATTATGTCTTAGACCCGTATCTGAGAAATATTAAACCTCAGAATTCTGCAAAAGAGTTTTAGGGCAGATGCTCATCCCTGTCCTCTCTCAGGCGCTCATCCCTGCCCTTTGTATATGTATGGCTAGCTACATGTACGATCAAAAATTTACTGAATGAATCAACATTCATTACTATATGAAATCATCAGAATAACACTATTGGTGATTACTACGACTTTCCCAGATATTATATGATTTTTGAATGAATTCTCAAGCTCCTAGATGGATTTCCCACTAGTATAGAGCAATTTGAGTATCATTTGGTGCTATATTCTGCAACTGGATTCCCAAAAATTATCTTATGTAAATACTCATGTTCAATTGAACAATATTGACTCACTAAAATACCTATATAGTTGTTATGTAGAGATTACATACGAATTTACTTGACTAAAAGTGCCACAGTTGTGCTTAGACGCCAAGTTAAAATTGTGCTAGACACAAATTCATAGATTCTACTAGCTAAATCCAGTCTCAGTCGCATGAATCCTTGCTGAAAGAGACAACTAATGTGAAGAGCGTGAAAAGGATTCAATTTAGGGCTTTGGAAACATTAAAAATAAGTTCGCAACACTTATGAGCGTTTCTAACGATCAATGAAACATTTTTCAACCCGAATTTCCAAAGGCAACGGCTCAAAAACTATATTTGCAACACTTACAAGCGTTGCAAATGATACAAACACGAATCGTGTCCTCCTTAGTTAGCTATAGTCACGGTTCATGCGGGTCTAAGGCTATAGCCACGAATCATATCCTCCTTAGTCATCTATAGCCACGAATCATGTGCGTCTTAGTCTATAGTCACAAATCATGTACGTCTTAGTCTAAGCCGCTAGCCTTGTCCATCTTACCCTTTAATGCAAATGCGTCTTAGGAATTTATCCTAATACTAATCCGTCTTATACACGTATTAAAACTTTATCCATCTTTGGCTTAGCTTTTAAGATGTCCAACTTAGGATTAGCTCCTAAACATGTCCGTCTTAGCCTTAACTCCAATAGCTAATGCGTCTTAACATTAGCTCCTTAGCTAAATCGTCTTAGGAATTAGATCCTATTGCTTGTCTGTCTGAGTTTGTTTTACAAATAACAGGTTCTAAAATCCTAATTTGCTTATCAAAGGCCATACTAAGCCTCACTCGCATATGTATGCTTATGCTCAAAAACATACACTTATTTCTACAAAACAAATCATATCAATGAAAAATTGACCAAGTTGAACACATTGTTCCATATAAATAAAGTAAATAGATACTTTATTTTATTCTTGCGAGACTCATCAGACTAGTCAAGAAAGACAAGTCTTTAGTCAAGAGACCAACTAAGCAAGACTCATTTGACTTAACATTAATAATGCTTGAATGCTACAAATTACACGAGACATCAAAGATGTCACAAATGGGGGGATATTCATTAGGGTATTGGTCTGGCGGTCTAGGCTCGTGGTATAGCAATGCACCCACTACAGAGAATTCGGAAAGTTTAATTAGCAGTTGAGTAGAAAAAGTGGTAGGTTGAACAACCGTCAATTCAACCTCAAACAGAGTGGGGAGCAGTTATCAGCAGATCCACCACCATTCCACTTCACCACTACTCAACCATCAATACTTCCTACATGATGAGGTAAGGTGAACGGTTATAATAACTATGATATAAATAGATTCTCAATCTATTGAACAAACGAGAACAATTCTAAATCTAAGACAGATAAGTCTAACACATAACAAAATCGAACAACTCGAATATTCAATCTTCTCACATATAGAGAATTGTTCATAGTTATTCACACCTACTACATCCTATGGAGTCTGATACGGTGACCTTATTATTTCTCTCGCTTTCCTTCCTAAGACCAACCCTTCTCCTTATCCTTTATGACTGAAACAAGACTGGAACGGTCATTGCTTGGTTAAGGCTAGGATTGTACAAATTGATATCTCGAATATAGTATTCAACAGTACAAATGTTTAAGGATTAGACAAATTATCACTTGCACACCGTATTTTCCCTAAATGGGCCTTTTAATTTGTGTTCCACACAAACAATTTGGCGACCAAAGTGGAAGTTCAATCTCTCAGTTGCAATTCTTCAATTTTTCAAATTTGATCAGTTTCAAAATGGTTGGTCTCAGGTCGGGCTTAGAGACTACTCCTAATGTGAATTCTGCTAGTACCAGCACTGGTACTCCAGGTAACACTCCTCAAGTTACCAATAGTGACAATAACACATTTATACTTCCATTTGATCAACACACTAAAGAAGCAAGGGATGAACAAACTCTTACCATCATCGATATGATGCAGACACAAAAATCCCTTGTCAGGACTCAAATGGAGATGACTACAACTCAAAAGGAGATTATCACCTTTCTCAAGACCCTTACGGAGAAATTAGCACAAGCAGAGCAGACTAGAAATGCTTCTAAAGCAACTGCTGATGCCAACATATCAAGGGGTCATGATCAAGACGAAGATAAAATTTGTATTCTCCCTAATCTAGTGCTAGAGAGGAGCGATCAGCCTAACTTTGTTGCTCGTGAAGATTTCAAGCGGCTTCTCCAAAGTTGCAAAAAGGAGAATTCATCTGTTATTTATCAACACCAACCTCCTTATCCCTATGAGATACAGAGGATCCCTCTTCTTAGGAGATACTCCTCTTCTTAATTTTTACTTTATGATAGAACATGAAATGCCCATGAATATATTTCACGATTCCTGCAATCATTATGGGAGCATGAGTACAACCATGTGTTGCGTCTGAGAGAATTTTCTAAATCTCTCACTGAAAGAGCATACACATGGTACAATAACATTGCTCCCTAGAATATTTCTAACTGGTGTGAGATGGTTAATGGCTTCTACAAGAAATACTTTTTGGAATGCTTTGATTGGTAAATCCATTAAACTACCATGACCCGAATGTGACTGAACTTTAATTGGTTAAGCTTTGCATCAATGGTATGATACTAGTCTATCGTGCTTTACTGGAAAATTTGTGATTTCAAATATTATCTGAATTACATGAAGCTTCCAAAGGGTCGGCCACTACTGCACCTGCTTTGCTAGAGAGAACAAGGCTTCCTGTCAAGAATGAAGAAGTACGTGAAACTCGCAGCAGTCGAAGCCTGGCTCAAAGGCAATACAACTCACAACCATATGTAATTATCGTGACTGAAGGAGGTAAGAGGAAAGCTTTAGTACCAAGGCCACATCCCAAGCGTTCAACACCAGCACTTGTTCCGGCTCCAGCACCACTAGTAATTCGACCACCTAGAAGGGATAACCAAGCAGATGCATCTCCATCACCATCCCAACGTCAACAAAAACAACCAAGGGAATCCTAGAATCCATAGATTTTTATTTTCCAGAAGAAGTGATCGAGCTTTTAGAAGTTTGGATTCAGGATGGTTCAATCAACCTACCTCACATTCGGCGTCCACCAACAGAACAAAAAATGGCAAATCCTAAGTATTATCGCTTCTACAGATTTGTTAATCACCCTAAAAATGATTGCAATACCTTGAAGCGAATATTTAAAGAGAGGATTGAGTCGGGAGAATTGGACTTGAGGACTGAAGGTGTACACAAGAACCCTCTCCCAATCAGGAATTTTACCATGTCGAAATATCCCACTAACCAAGTATTTCAATCCCTGATGAAGCGTGTATATGAACTTCTATACGTCTTAAAGGCTCAAAGCAACGACCTATTCACTGATCTAAATCACATTATATCTGACAGGAGACTACCTCCACTTAATAAAGGAAAAGAACGTACTGATCCACAGTCAGCATCATCCCTGTCAAGACAGTCAGCATCAAGGATAATAAGTTTGGAAGAACCTTAATAGATGCATGCACCACAGTCAGCATCATCCTTTTCAAGATACTCAGAGCTGTAGGGATCACGCGTAGTGAAGTTTTCCATGAACCCAATACTATTCAAGACCCTGAAGGAAGTCTATTAAAGCCTATTGATATATTGATCTTGATATATAAATGGGCTCTGCATATGATACAACCAAATTCTACACAACAAAAGAATATCCGGGTTATGATATGATCTTGGGACGTCCATGGCTACACTACAACAAGACTACAACCCCTAAGACATCTTCATTACCATGCCCACTGCAAACAGATAAATGTACCTAGAAGAATTTCAAGACTTGATGGCTATGAAACAAGAACCATGAAAAAGTGTAACATCATATGTAGAGAGGTATCGTACTCAAGTACAACTTACTGAACTTATCTCTTTATCACTTAATGTCCCTCATACCTCTTATGCTTGGGGACTTAAGTTTGCTGGAAAACTCAACTTTGCTTTAGTTAGACGCTATGAATGGATAGCCTCACCTCTTCAATATTTTGCTAAGTGGATGAACCAGACTCTCTTTCAAGTCAAGCATCGTATTGAGTCATTCATCACTCGTCTGATGTTAAACCATGAACATCATGGATATTTCCCTGTGACACTATATAAGTGTCCACATGTACCATAGAACCACCACAAGAAGATTCCAACACACTCATATATGCATGGAATGTTACTGTCGGCACAGAAATGAAGTAAAAGCGTTGTCAACGATACATATTCAGATCCAAGCCAATGAAGATTAATGTTTTTCAAGTAGGAGACCTGGTTATGAAAACAGAAAGACGCAATCGCCACTCTAAGATAAACACTGACTATGAAGGGCCATTTATGATTGTTAGAGCTACCATCGACGGATACTACAAGTTGACGATTGCAATTGGAAAATGGGCAAAAGCAGCAATACTTGAGAAGTGGGTCAGGGCATTTAACGCCTGAAGCATCCAGGGATATTTGTTTAGTTCATTTGTAATTTCAATTCCTCCAAAATATATGCAAGACATTTACATTCAGTACCAAATTCCCTTTTCAGTAATCAAATTTCATTTTCATTAATTCTAAAAATCCCTGTTAATCTAAAATAAAATCCTTGCAATCATACTTACTAAATATCCACTTACTCAAAACAAAATGAAACAAATCAAAACCTAACAAGTCTACCATATCTCTAGAATAAAAATAAAAGTGTAGAATAAAGCCTAAGGGAGGTCGGCCAACAATGGCCTATCCTTCTTATAGAAGACTTCCTTCATATTTTGGAGAGCATCCTTCTTCAATTCTAACTTTTGGGTCAATCTTTCAGCCTCTGCCTTCTCTTGCTTGATAAGATCATAAGAAGGGTGATGTGATTTTATATAGTGGTAAAAAGAGGTTCGATTCTCGAACTTGTGAAGGTGATGATTTTAGAAAATAATGATTTAAACTAACTCTAGAAAATTCCAGGAGTAAGAAAAAGACTAAATAACTTAAAGATGATTTTTGAATAAATTTAAAAATACCAGGAATCAGGAATCAGGTAATTCTAACAACCTATGTGATTAATCAGATAATTCTTTTTAAATTAATTGAAGCCCAAATAATTGCCAAAATTGGTTTTTGTTATGCTAACAAACAGAGGTAAATCACAAGCATGGATTATCAAAATTAATTAACTAAGCATAATCCATCAAGCAAAAGCACAACTGTTGAAAGAAAACCGTTTTTACTATTCAAAGCTATGCAATTTTAATGATAAAAGAATTATAAATAATTATTAGAAAATAATTAAATCACATAAAATTGAGAAAATTACCTTATCCATCATCCCAGTAAATAGACTTAGCTCATGGTGGAAAAAGATTGCTCAAAAGTTGATTTCATTGCTCAAAATATCGATTACAAGATGAAATAATAGTGCAACAGCCAAACAGCAACGGATATAAACGTCACAGGAACAGGGTTCAACTGTTACAGCACAGTTTCAAGCAACAAAAGAGAGAAGAAATGGTGACAGACAGATTTGAAACAGCAACAGTTAAAACTGTTGCACTGTCTTCTTCTTCAGCGGCGATGGTGAAGAACACCGATCACCGGGAGCAGCAGCAGTGACCGGCCGTAGTCGGAACTTGATCGGAAAATTGCAAAAGTGGTTCTGGAGCTTCGTACTTTGATTCTGAGGATTGTAAACTCTTTATATAGGCCCTGTGAGTCTTCTAGGATGTTCCAATCCCATTAGAACTCGGTGATTTGACGAGAAATCACTAGTTATCCAAAACCGAAACATATTCCTTTTCCCGTCCAAATTCATGATTCTCCAGCCCTTATCTTCGGCTTCTAGAGCTTCTAATCAATTATACGAACCTTCAATTAGATTGGGTACTTATCAATTTGCTGAAATCCCATCAAAATTGCGATTTGATTTGAGTTCTGTTTTGCCGATGAAGCTTTGACCTGGTCAACTGGGTTTGACTCGGTCAACTGACTTTGACCGAGTTGACTGGGCCGAGTTGATCCGCTGAGTTGGTCCGATCCAGCCCATCCCGATCCAAGGGTGCCCTAATCCAAAGTGTGGATGCCTTGATCCATTTTCCCGGGTGTTTTGAACACTTTTTGAGCCAATTTTTCCACAAATCTTTATTCTTCTAATGTCCCTACAAAAGCAATAAAACACGTAATAGACACAAAATCGAATGCTAACTCACTAGAAATTAAGGTGTAATTTA
This sequence comes from Papaver californicum, assembly GCA_023531435.1. Lineage (NCBI taxonomy): Eukaryota > Viridiplantae > Streptophyta > Magnoliopsida > Ranunculales > Papaveraceae > Papaver > Papaver californicum. The sequence goes on along the minus strand of JAJJMC010029784.1, from coordinate 668,555 downwards.
GACACTAAAATGTGTCTATCAAAGGGTTCATGCCTGCTGCAACCTATGACTTCTTGAAAACATCAATTCCACGACCAAACCAAGCTGTGTTGAATTCAAGACGGTCACACGCATCCAGATGATACCTCCAGTTCCCGAACTCCCACTCAGTGATAGTGTCATTAGTCACAGTGAACATCTCATGCATAGAAGGCAATACCTCAATCACGCGAAGTCTAGAAAGATAGGGTCTTCATAATTCTTAGTGATAGCGATGTGGCCGTACTTCTGCCATATTTGAGTATATAACTCGACATACTCTGTTGGGACGCTGAAGCCACCAATGAGCACATGTTTTTGAAGAGGAGCACTAAATGGAGGATGAAAGGTTACACCTGCACTCGGGTATTCAGATACAACCATGGCCTTTTCAATCCCCGTAGAATCTTCACTTTGATTTTCTACGTCAACAATCATGTCCGATAAAACTTCCTCGTGATTTTGGGAATAAAGAATAATGGCTTTACCAACTTGGTCTACACTCACTACCTCTACACCGTTACTATATTCCTCTCTACTTTTTCCCTGCAAAACTATCATTTTATGACAAACGTGAGATTCAAGCTCCAACTAGAATTTTCTGAGTATAAGTAAACTAATTATGTGAGTATACTTTATCAAGTACCCAAAACACAAGCAAATGGCTCAGAGGCCTAAAAACACGTTTTCACATCAAGCTCATCAGAAGTAATTTTACACTACCCTGTACAAAGTCACGATCCGGGAGCAATCCTCTACAACATACTAAAAAATCACATCAATCGGACAAACGAGCTAAGAGATATGATCAAAATACTCAACTATTTTACAGTTGAAAAGTTCCCGACTCTTTATTGTTTCGTCTTTTTGAGGCCCTGAATAACCTCAAAACCCAAGTTCTTACGTGGTATGATATACCTCATCTCATGCTCATCAAAAAGTTTGGGTAGATCATCAAAAACGGACACCGTATAAAAAAATTCTCATGTTTTCATACAAGTTTTCATTCATTACTTCATTCAAGTGATATTTCTAAGCAACTATAAGGTTGATACAAGATGAATACTTACCCGGTCATGTTATGAGCAATTTGGAAAATCAATATCACGTTCTGAGCCATTATTCTGTTCTTCTTCTGAGATAGGACGACTACCCTGATCACCTTCTGAATGAGATTTGAAACCATCGTTGTCTTCATTATGAGAGGAATATTCCTTATGAAACAACAACAAAAAAATCATCAATTTTGTTAGATGTTTTCATTCAAGATATAAAAGCAATACAAGGCAAGCCACTGACTTCAGAATCACTAATTTCGGTCCTTGCTTTTTTTGCCACTCTAGCAAATAGATTCAACTGTCGGGGAGAAGGTGTTGAAAACCCTCTAACAACAGATGAGCTTTAAAGAGAAACAAAATTAGTCGAATAGGATAAATTTGGTCATAATAAGCCATGAAGTGAAATATTCATACTCTTGTAATGGAGAAACAGTAGTGTCAGTACAGATTCCACCAGCACGGTTCTTCGACCTAATATCTACTACTTGGGGACTGTCATTGTGTTTTGCATTTTCTTTCCCGTTTTGAGGATTCACCTGACGTCCCCTCTAGTCAAAAGGAGCCATAGAGATGTTAAATATATATACATACATATAACAAGGAAAGACAGAGTCGTGAATACTTACTTGAGTTGGCTCATAAAGAGATACACGTTTACTAGCGGGAAGAGGCTTCAACCTAGATGGTTCAGCAAGACATCAGGAGAAGGGGGAACGCATGACTCTGGAAGAACTACTTGAACGAACTCAATGAAGCAATCATGTTCATTTTTCTAATATTTTTTGTACCATGGAGTTATCACTGGTTTTCCTTCGGAAATTAAAAACTGGAAACTCTTCCCTTCTATACGAGATCCCTGATCTAAAGTGAGACTCAACTCATCCACAAAGGAGGGGCAATATGACAAGAAGGACGTCCTGGTAAAACCCCATCTGACGAGTAACCCGATCAATATTATAAGATTCTACCCTGTAGGACCCCATAAATATTGATAGAAGGTAACCAGGTGTGCATATCAGCATAAAAGTAATCTCCCCAGCATGATCAGTGTGACCGCTAGACGACAAAAAAGTATCATGGCGAGTAGCAAAAGTATCCAGCTGAGCTACATGAGGAAGTGGCTCCCAAGGACGCAAAGTTATTGATGACATGCTATCTAAAAATGCAATAAGATCCTTACCAGGCCTTGAACACTTGTGTGACAAAAAAAATATCCTTACCACATCTTCTTCATCGAAAAATATATCATAAGGGTCAGCAGCATAATCACTATAGTGTTCCCACAACCATGCTTGAAGGAAAGTAACGTACAAGAATGTTTCTACTTTCATAAAAGCATTGGAGATACGCATATCTAACACCAAAGAGTCAAGATGAGACTACAAAGAACCAAGGAATAAGCTACTTATAGGCAAGGCCAATCCATGTGCTAGCTTGATGGAAAGAGGAACTATTATCGGCTTTATCTTAATGCGAGAACCATCGTCGAATATTTCTTCTGATAGCCACAGGCATAAAAATGCAACAATGCTCAATGTGTCATCTAAAACCTAGTATGGCTTCACTTTCTTCGGAAACTACTATACCATCCACCAAGTATAGAAACACTTTTCAATATTAAACTTCACGTCATACTCTTCTATCTTCTTTACCAAAGTCAAACGAAATTGTTCTTCCCTCTCATTCAAACGAAGGTCAAGATTTCCTGAGCCTTGAAGATGCAGCAAGATAACCACATCCTCTAGAGTGACTGTCAATTCTCCCCATCTTTATATAAAGTGTGAGTTGGAATGCACCACCCCGAGAGAAGATCAATAATGCCACACATATCCTTTTTGAGCCAATGTGTACCAGATATTTTGATAGCCTCATAAATTTGTGCCTTCTTCAACAAAGACACGACATGATCTTATCAAGCATATTCCTCAACTATCCATCCCAACCATGTAAAGGAGACTGAAGAATTTTAAAGTCAATAGGTGTTGATGGTAGATTTTTTGACAAGGAAGAAAACTGTAATATTGCCTTTGCTCATCTGCAAAGACATAAAATAAATGTATATATATATAAATTTTGACCCGACATCAGAATTATGAATATGTACTTTCGTCTTATATTCCGCAAGGGAATTGGGAATGTGTATTCAATTCATAGCTACATTAGCCTTGTATCTCTTTTATATATGTATGCGCCTTTGGAATTTCAGGGCTTTACCCAGCTAAACCCTCGTTATTTCATATGTTCCCATGCAAACTATTGTATTGATCAGGACGCGTTGATTATACAAAATTACGAATATTCAGAATAGATGCTATGCCATTTATAAATAAAAAACACTAATTAGATGCATACCATCTAAATGCAAAGTCACTGAATTCCTTGAATATGTTCTGTACGCATTGTACAAAGGCCAAACCAGTGCTAACTTTGGCGCGAAATAATACGACAAGCAAAATAGTCACAATAACGCTGCAAACTACAGTGCTAATACTAGTACCAGAGCCAACGATGGCGCCTCTAGCCACAACGCTAGCACTATCCTTTCCCTCCCTTCACGCTTGCTCACGCTAGCACATATGCTCGAGCCAGCATTATCCTAGGCCATTGTCATAGTGTGTTGGCAGAAACTCATTGATAGCATTATCTTACGACAAAACTCACGAATTATTCACGTGTTTTGAGTCCATGGCTCCACTAACTTCTAACAGAAATCAGAACAATTACATGGCGGGATTCTTCATGGGGTTTTGGTCTGGTGGTTACAGCAACATGCGGCGTGGCAACACCCCATGATAAGAAAGTTACAAAGTAGTGGTAAGGTTGAAACAGTTAATGGAGTAATGGTTTCCCGAAAATTCCAAGGAGGTTATACCACTAATATAAATAGGCTACTTAGACTATTCAGAAAACACAACAAGCTTACCATCCTCACAAGCTCTGTTATTTCTCCAATAGTTCATCACTTCTACATAAAATTCATCACACTCATTTTCTTCAACTTTCTTTGCTTCCCTCCCCTAAGATCAACCCATTTTCTCTCCTTCTGACCAAAGCAGGACGGAACGACAAATTTCGTGGTTTAGGCTTGTCTTGTACGACTTTGATTTCTGAATCTAAAGAAAGTACTTCAACAATATATTGTTTTTCCTAAGAGTAATTTTTAGGTACTAACAATTGGCGACCACAGTGGAAGATCAATCTGTCGGTTACGAGTCCAATTCTTTAACCATCTGAAAATCCTTCAACCACCCAAAAATGATTGGTCTTAGGTCACATTTAACTACCACCAATTCTAACATTTCCCATGTCAATGCCATTGGTGATACGCACCACTTCTCTCCGATAATCAATGACACCACCAGTCTGAGCCCTATCATCGGCACCACTAATCTGAGCCATGCCAACGGTACCACCGAAAGAGTCCAAACCTCAATCACCTTTGTTGAATTAATACGAAGACAAGAGTCTTAGGCAAGAATTCTAGCAAGACTTGAAGATGCAGTAGGTGCTCTATTCTCTTCCCTCGTCAAATTAGTAGAAGAAGTAGGGTGTCGTAGCGCTTTTGAACGAGTCCTAGGCTCCACGGAACTAGGGATAGATTTCTCGAGTGGTGATTCTCCACCTCACAATATTAGGAGTTTCACCACTACGGAAAAACCGGTAGACTAGGAAGCCATGTTTCTAATTGAAAACTTGTATGAGCTCCTTCACTTTTACAAGGATCAATGTGTCGACACCTTTGCTGATCTCAACCGTATAACCGTAAACACACGCCTGATACCATCCCTGATGGAGACAGAAACAACCAGGCAACCCAGCAATAAAAAATATCACTTTTACCGAGGAGGACATGATGACCGAAGAAGGTCACAACCGGGACCTGTATGTCACTGCTCATATCAAAGAATTCGAATTTAAAAAGGCCCTTATCGACACAGGAGTAGCTGCCAATGTTATTACACTCAGGACGCTCAAGGCTGCTCAAATCACATATAACCAGATCATACAACATCCCATAGTGATGAAAGATTGCAAAGGTAACTGCACTGACTCCTATGGCCATGTTTATTTAAACTTACAACTCCGTCCTATCGTGTCCAAGGTGAAATTCCATGTCATTACGAAGGAGCCCGAATATCATATGATACTAAGGCTCCCATGGATACATGACAACAAAGTTGTTCCTTCCACCTACCATCATTGCGTGAAAGCAGTGCTGAATGGGAAAATCATACGCATAACATCGTCACCATCACCCTACAATCCAATATATGATGCTGAATTCTTCAAGCTAGAAGACGACGTCATCGACCGTCCAACAAGGTCTACAGCATGCCGCTACCTGACTGGACACTGATAGCAGATGAACCATCAACCTCTTCCGTAAGAGCCTGATCATCAGAAACGACTTCAAACACCAGACCATCTGGGTACCGCTATGAGACCTCCAACGCCGTGAATCATTCACTTGCTAAGAGAGGCTATAGCTTTGTGACTAGCTATGAAAACGAGGGTAATATTGTATACCTCCGTCACTGTTGTTAGCAATCAATAGGGGAGACCTACCAAGAGTCTTTCCTCCCACAGATATGCAACTACATCGAAGAGCCATACCATGAAGAGGTTCAAAACATGCCATGATAATTACAAGATGGGACAAATGCCACGACTGAAGTGCTTGAAACCATCAACCTAGGAACGTAAAAATTTCACGGCCTATTTCAGTCAGTTCTGCCTTGTCACCAGAAGAGAAGACGAAACTCATCAGTCTACTCAAAGAATACCAAGACATCTTCGCTTGGACCTATGAAGAAATATCAGGGTTAGATTATAAACTGGTGACCCATTACCTGCACGTCGATCCTGATGCCAAACCTGTCAAACAACAACTTAGGAAGTTCAGGCACGAAGTCGAGGAACAAATTAAGATCGAAATTCAGAAGTTGCTGGCAGCAGGCTTCATCAAGCTTATCAAACACCCCACATGGCTAGTTAACGTTGTCCATGTCATGAAAAAGAATGGTCAAATAAGATGTTGCGTGGACTTCAGGAACGTGAACAAGTCCTACCCCAAGGATGACTTTCCTCTCCCGAACATCAATATGCTTGTAAATGCAACTAGCGGACACGGAATGTTCTCGTTCATCGATGGCTGTAACGGTTACAATCAAATAAAAATATACGAGTACGATGATGAGAAAACTGCATTTTGAACCCCAGTAGGGAATTTATATTACACGGTGATTCCCTTTGGATTAAAGAATGCCGGCGCTACTTTACCAAAGAGCCATGACAGCAATCTTTCACGATATGATGCATAAGCAAGTAGAAGACTATGTCGACGACGTAGTAGTAAAATCCAAAACCAGAGCATCCCATATGGACGTACTGCATCAAGTCTTCGAGAGATGCTACGAATACTTCTTAAAGATGAATCCTCTAAAATGCGCCTTTGGTGTCCCATCCGGGAAGTTTCTGGTATTTCAGATAAGAACAGAAGGGATCAAAGTGGAACCGATCAAAACACTGGCTATCACCACCATGCCACCACAATCACTGCAAGGGAGCTTAAAAGATTTATGGGAAAGGTATCATATATTCAATATTTTATTCCTGGACTAGCTCAGTTTGTTACTTCGTTTACACCCCTGCTAAAGAAAGAGGCAAGTTTTTTCTAGTCGTCTACACAGCAGAATACATTTTTCCAGGTACAACAATTATTGTTATTGCCAACTTTATGAAATCTCCAACCCGGGAAACCGTTATCTCTCTACACATCCTTCAACGAAGTTGCCATATGAGCCCTATTAACTCAAGAAGACGACGTGAGGACTGAATGTCCCATCTACTATCTCAGTCATACACTGAGAGATGCGAAGTTCAGATATCCCAAGGTTAAAATAGCGTGTCTATCCTTGGTACAGGCTATTCAGAAGTTTCAGCATTACCTACTGGCGAATAAGGTAGTGTTAATGTCTAAGGATAACCCTATAAAATTCTTACTGTCAAAACCTTCTCTCATAGGACGAGCGATAAAATGGTTGCTACAGATGTTAGAGTTTGACATGTCGTGCGTATCCCCAAAAATGATAAAAGGACAAGTAGTAGCAGGCCTGCTTGCAGCTTTTCCAGGAGAATATGATACTATAACACATGAAGATGTACCCGAAGAATTCCCAGATATATCATTTGCTGAAGAAGAAGCCTGGCTATTATACTTCGATGGCTCTGCTACCCCTAACAACAACACTGGAGGAACCGGTATTGTGTTAGTTTCACCAACTGGCAAAGTTTAATCATATTCATTCAAGCTGGATTACAATTGTACCAATAACTCCGCCGAATACGAAGCTTTCCTACTAGGATTGTCGCTAGCAAAACAAGATGGAGCTACGCGTCTTGAAATTAAAGGAGATTCGGAGTTACTAGTGAACCAGATAAACGGGACATATTCTCTCAAAGAGCCAACCTTAGCCCCATATAGGGAGAAAACACATAAGCTATTAAATCACTTTGTCGAGGCGACAGTTATACATACGGGACACGTCAACAACAGACATGCTGAATTCTTGGCAACTCTAGCCTCAAAACTTCAGTACGAAGACTAGGACACAACCCTTACTGTAAAGAGGCGTACCATGCCTTCAACCTGGATGTAAAAGCCTAATAAAGAACAAACCAATGATTGGAAGACGCCTATTATCCTAGAGCTCAGTAACTCACATAGTCAACGAAAGGTTAGTTTCAAAGATTTAAAGAATTTCTTTCTGTTACACGGATTACTATATCATAGAAACTCGGATGGATCTCTGTCAAGATATCTAGGAGATAATGAAGCACAGGGGAAACTTAATCGAGTACACCGCGAAATGTATGGATAGACACTAGTAGTAACCCTGTATAGACGTCTCCAACGTCTTGGGTATTATTGGCCCACCATGGAGACCTAGTCCCGATTGTTGCAGGAGTCTTGCTCTAATTGTCAGACCCCGCCACAGCAGTCAGAAATACTAACTATACACCATGCTGGGGACTGGCGGGATCCATATATCAAATATATCCAAGATAATGTCCTACGTAAAGAAAAATGGGAAGCGACACGATTAATCCAAAAAGCCAAGAGATTCGTCTTCCACGAAGGAATTTTTTACCGAAAAAGATTTGGCAGAGACTTGTTGCGGTGTTTGAAAGGAGAAGATATTCAGACCATCCTGAAAGAAACTCACGAAGGGGAACACCAAGGAAAGATAAAACTATTTCTCCAAGTCCATGATAAGTACTACTGGCCGACAATGGAAGACGATGCAGCCGTATTTGTTAAGAAATGTCATCAATATCAAATTCACTACAATCTCATTCACAGACGTTTCCTTCCTCTTTATTTGGGAAGCATCCCTTTTCCATTCTATACTTGGGGACTGGATCTCATTGGTAAAATTAATTTATCCTCGTCAAAGAAACATGAGTACTTACTCACTGCCACAGAGTATTTCACCAAATGGGTCGAAGTTGTGCCTCTCAGAAGCACGACCAGAGCAACCATAACAGCCTTCATCAAGGAACATATAATATGCATATTCGGATACCAAAGCACATCATAACGGATAATGGTACTCCATTCACAAATAAACGCGTCAGAGAACTACTCGAGGAATATGGCGTCAAGCAGTTATTCTCCATACCATACTACCCCCAAGGAAATAGGCAAGCCGAAAGGACCAACAAGACCCTCAGAATTCTAAGTCGTACTGTCTAAGACCATCCAAGAACGTGGCATGAACAATTTTCTATGTCCTTGTGGGCATATAAAACTTCTCCAAGAAGTTCTACATGGACTTCACCATACTCTCTTGTATATGGGGCCGACGCAATCCTACCTGTAGAAATTAAAGTCCCATCAGCCAGGATAACAGCAGCAAGCAGGGTCAATTGGTACGAATCTAAAATACTCAACTCTCAAGTAGCATATTTAGATGTACTCGAATCCAGACGAGCCAAAGCAGAAAAATACGCGGAAACTTACCGACGCAGAATCTCCAGGGATTGCGAAAAACCAGTACAACCACGGGTGTTTCAAGTAGGGGATATGGTACTTAAAACATCTAAGCATATTCAACAAGATATGTCTGTTCCAAAAATGGGAGGGGCCTTATGTAATCTCCAAGGCAATGCCAAGCGGGTACTACAAGATCGTAAATATGAATGGAGGAACCGTAGGGACAGTCATCATTGGTAAGTGACTCAGGGCATATTACGCCTAAAACACCTTTCCTCTCACAAGTTCAATATAACTTCAAAACATATATTTGAACTTTCAAAATTCAGAACCCACTACATTCATTTGAAACATTCTTTATTCAAACAACTCAAAAAAAAAACAGGAATATTTCGCTGCATATCCTATGGCCTAAAACAGATCTCTAAGTATAGGGTAATTATGGTGATATAATTTTCCTAATCTCTCATCATACTTCTCTGAACGAGTCTTCAAATCTCGGGTCATTTCTTCAATTTTGGAGGATTCTTCCTTCAAGGCTTTCCCTTCTCCCAGAGCCGCTGCATGAGCCTCTTTGACACTCTCCAAATGATGATGCAACCAGTTTATATTAAAATGGAGTACCTCACAAGTAGTCAACATCTCATCCCATTCCTGGATTTTCAAGTCTGTAACCGTATACAGAAGCGCGTCATCCATCTCAGAAATTACAGGGAGGAGTCCTGCGACGGTTGTTACGAGAATGAGAGTATGAATCTTCACCATCTCTATTGTAGCGATATGCTAGGAATTTTCCCATATTTTTGTGTAGAGATGCACATGACATTTTGGCACAACAAATCCTCACACTACTTCATGCTTCCGAGAAGACTCAAGTCATCATTTGCAACTCAAAGAGGAGCCCACGTTGGGATAATCATAAACGGGAAGACTCAAGTCATCATTTGCAAGAGAAGCCATGATGTAGAAAATTTCTTAAAGCCAGCATCAAAATTTGTTATGCTTTTCACTGGTACGCATTCCTCATTTTCCTTAATCCTTAAATGTCTAATCTCCATCTTCTGCTCCATCTTAAAGACGGAAGAAATATGCTTACCATTGCCTTGAAACTACTAGTTCTCATATGTCTATGTGGTACCTTCTTAACCCGAGAAACCTAGAAAGATAACAACAACCAAATCATCTTCAAACCTTCGTCATAATGATCATACGTATATGAGAAGCTTGAGATCAAAGAGAAAATCACCGGACTTCCAATCCAAGTAGTACGCTTTACATAGGAGTTGCCTTGATTTGAGCTACTATTGCTATCAGACATGTTGTCGTGATGAAGTGATGTTATTCAAGGATATTCTGAGTTCTGGGGAAGAATGAAATTGAAGATGGTTAAAGTCATCCGCTTGTTTAAATAGACAAAGGTAGGAAACCATAAAAATTCAAATATGTGGAATTTTCTAAATTTTATCCCGAGGAGAATGGATCTAAGCATGACTGCTGACCAAAGCTCCAAGACCGACCGTTGTCAAGAGGGGTATGACAGGACTCTAGCACAACAAGGTTTGTAGCAATGACTCCTCTTATTTATTTCGCTCATATAGCCGATCATTCTTGCTCTACCCAAAACTACATATAACAGCTACAAAGGATCATTAGCGCCAAAGGTACCGTCAATACAATTTCTTCCCAACAAACCCGTAATGACATAATAAGCTTATTGCAATATTGCGGGATGAGTAATCATTCCTGGTTTAACGAATTCTATATATTTGAAGTTCCCCAAGTATTGATACCACCATCTACTGCTTACTACGAAACATTACTGATTCCGCGCTAAGAAAGGGACTTCATGTTGATGGGGGGTTTTTTTGACAAGGGAGAAAATTATATTATTTCCTTTGCTCAGATGCAAAGACATAAAATAAATGTATATATATAAATTTTTTGACCCGACATCAGAATTATGAATATGTAATTCTGTCTTCTATTCCGCAAGAGAATTGAGAATGGGTATTCGGCTCATAAATTCATTATCCTTGTAGCTATTTTATATATGTATGCGCCTTCGAAATTTCAAGGCTTTACCCATCTAAACCCTTGTTATTTTCATATGTTCCCATGCAAACTATCTGTTTTGATCATGACACATTGATTGTACAAAATTATGAATATTCAGAACAAATGGTATGCCATTTCTGAATAAAAAACATTAATTAGATGCATACAATCTAAATGCAAAGTCGCATCAAACATCGTCTCAAGTCGCAAACTTCCACAATTGAATTCATTAAATATGTTCTGTATGCATTGTACAAAGGCCAAACCTGTGCTAACTTTGGCACAAAATAATACAACATGAAAAATAGTCACAATAGCGCTGCAAGCAACAGTGCTAGCCTACGCTAACACCAACATCAACGATAACACTGCTATCAACAGCACTAGCGTCAGCATCAGCACCAATGTTGGCGCTGCTAGCCACAGCGTTAGCGCTAGCATTAGCGCCAACACTGGCGCCTCTAGCCACAATGCTAGCACTATCTTTTTCCTCCCTTTACGCTTGCTCACGCTAGCACCTATACTCGAGCCAATATTATCCTAGTGTTTTAGGGTAAAAAAGAATATACTGAAAACTGGTACTTTCAAGTAGGTTCGAGAGATCAAGCTCGAACAGGACGAGCCTAAACCAAGAAATGGTCATTCATGTCCTGTTTCGATTACAAAAATGGAAAGGATTTGGGTAGGTCTTAATGGAGGAAAGCAAAGAAGGTTGAGAAAATATCAGTGTGATAATGAATGAAGAAGAAAATGGATTCTCTGAGAGGAATCGCTAATTATGTAGGTTTTGTTTCTTCAAACTGAGAATCTTGTCTGTTCTTGTTTCAAATAGATGAGAATCATCTATTTATAGTTCAGATGAGACACGTTGATTTCTCATAAGTCGTGGAAGTTAAAGAGAGGTGGAAAAATGATGATTATGAAGATTGTAGTGTGGTGGTGCCTGAAAAGTAGGGAAGACCTGTATGACCACTACTCATCATCCTCTCGATTGCTCTATAACCTCCCACTGATTGACATGTTTTTGTGTCTTAATTGTTCCCATATTTATATTATTTTTTCTCAATTTATGTACTAATATTATCTTTTTGTATATTTTTAGGCATTTTTGAAAAAAAAACAATCATGGAAAAATTGGCTTAATGAGTGTTAAAGGCACCCAAAAGAGTTGATAAAGGCACCCTCATTTTGGATAAGGGCACCCAAGAACTTTGCTAAAGATACCCAGCTTTGGATACAGGCACCCACTTACTTCTCTTTCAAATTCATAAATGGCGGGAAAAGATCTGTTCTCAACTGAGCGACTTTGTGAAGAATATTTGAAGGAGATTTTTTAGGTTCTAAAGCAAGATTATTTTCTCCCTTATTAATAGGTATGAGTACACGTTTTTGGAAGCGTAAAAACTGAAAGAAATCTTCCAAATAAATCGTTGAGTTAACGGAAAAAGAAAAAAAGAAGATATTCTCGGACGCTCAATCATTGATTTGATTCTCTCGAGTTTAAACAAAATAAGAAAAGAAATATTAAGAGAAATTTGGTAACAATATATCTTGCTTTCTATTACAGAGATTCGAACAAAAAGAGAAAATAGAAAGTGAGAAGATTTTAATCTGCCGAGAATGATTTTTGTGGTTTAAGAGAAAACATTTTCGAGATTTAGTCATTAAAAGAGAAGATTTGAAGAGTTGTTGGGTCTCTAATATAAATAGAAGTCGAGTAGAGGAGTTACGGGGGGGCTGGCAGAGGCCAGAAGTTTGAGAAAGAGATTCAGAAAAAATCTTTTGTTGCTGCTGCTGAAGAACACGAAGAACAGAGGCTACGGCAACGGTTTCTTCAACCTCTCAGCCACGGTTTCTTCATCCATTTGCAACGGATATCTTCGTCTATGAAACGTTTATTTTCAACTGCAACAGTTTCTTCAACATATCTGCAACGAATATCTTAGCATATGCAACGTTTATTTTCAAGCTCTATTGCAACAATTACTCTATAACGTCCATATAACGTTGCAGATTTCATGTTACATTACTTTTAGCTTCTTTTCATCTTTCAAACACTTTTTGAGCTATGTACCAATCTTTTGAGGGTGTTTTGAGCAAGATGAGCTAAACCCCATCACCGAGGCAAGGAGGAAGCCATTTTTCCATGATTAATTGGTAACTTTTAATAATTCTTTTATGACTTTTGTATTTATTTTTAATTTAAATTATGATTTTTCTTAATTGATTGTAATTTTATTTGATGGTTTATGCTGGTACCTAGAGCTTTTGATGAGCCATGCTTGTGATTTACTATTGATATTTTAAAAATCTACCTTTGGCAAAAATTAAAGTCACTTATTTGAGCTAGAATTGTATACAATTATTATTTTTGGAACCAATTAAAAGTGGTTAACGATGAAATCCATAACCTCAGTATTTGTGAATATTATTTTCATATTTTGTGTATATTTTTAGTTTCAAATTAGTTTATTAAATCTAAAATCAATCTTCACAAGTTCGAGAGTTTGAAACCTTTTCTTACCACTATAACAAAACCATCAAACACCACTTGTTATCTTCTTTTTCGTTGAGGTGGTACCACCACCCATGATGTCGTAGACCGCCATACCAATACCCCAATGAGAACCCCCCCATGTTGTATTTGATATCCCGTGGAAATAGTGGAGTCATAAACCACTATGGTTTTGATTAAGTCAAGTCAAGTCAAATGACTTACTGGATTGATATTTAGATTGACTAGTGTGTAGTCTGAGAAGTTTAATGGCCATGTACTTGCTTGATAATAACATGGCATATATAATGGCTAAGTATTAGCTCAAAAGCGACTTATTGTGAGTCTGAGAGGCATTTGAGGACAAATATTGTAGAGGGCTCCTTAAGGAAAGAGACCTATTAAAATTCGTATAAGACTCAATGTAGGACCTATATTGAGAAGAAAGGCGTATTTATGAGGAAAGTAGCTAGCAAAGTAAACACTGGCTACTTAGCGCAAATAAGAATGTGCTAACTCGTTTACTATAAAAGGCTAGTTTGCTTATGTCTCAGGAGTAAGACTAATATGCACAACTTCTAATAAATATTAATTGTACTAGGGAGCAGGCTAATATCAAGAAGGTTTGAGGTTAGCTCTTTAATTGTATAGTTAGTACTGAGGTTTTAGCATTAATGTGCTTGTGGCTAAACCACTAAGTATAAATACGTTAGGCCAAGAGTCATGCTAGAGTTAAAGACTTATAGGCTACGTCATGCGGGACACTAGGGACGCATTGGCACCTATGGGGCATGCTAGAGAAGATAGAGATGTATTAGCCACCATGGGGCGCGCTAGCCTTCGGCTAGAGACGCGTAGAAGCTAGGGTGCGTAGGAGAAGCCAAGGGCGTCATGGCTAAGATATGCTGGAGTCTTGTCCGTCGTTTGAAAGTGCGCCATCTAGTGTTAGGGACTAGAGACGCACTAGGATTTCCACTAGGGAGATGGGACGCCAAGGAGACTAGGGGCGTCGCGGATTTGGAGGCACATATGCCTCGTGGCGGATTTGGCCACTAGGGATGCATCGGCCTTAGGCTTGGAGACGTATTGGCTTTAGGGATCACGTTAAAGAAGCTAGGGAGTGTTGTGGAACTGTAGTGACGCATAGATTCCAATGGATATGCTTGAGAAGTTAGCGACGCGCTAGGCACTAGGCTAAGGAGAATTAGCGCTTTTGGTGCTAGAATTAGGGTTAGCAGTTTTAATGCTAGGTTTGAGGTGCCAAGATGGTGATGTGTTGGCTGAGGCTTCATCAGGACAAAATGTGCTAGCTAAAACCATCTTAGTTAGTTAGCACTTCTCAGGTGCTAGGGCTTAGCGCCTGGAAAGTTAGCGCTTTTAGCGCCAATGTGGCTAACTGGTGCCAATGCGGTGCTAAGTCAAGTAGTTAATGCTAACTTGGCGCTAATATGAGAAAAGGCTAGGGTTAGCCTAGATGAGAGGTTCAATGCGTCGTTTACGGCATTGCTTCTCAATTGTGGCGCATCCGAGGGAGTGGCGCATTATTTGTGGCTTATATTTGCTAAAGTAGCATATTTGTGCTCAGAAGAGCAATTTGAGGAGCACTCGTTGCGAATGAAGCATTAAGCTATAAAGTATTTCAGGGTTTAAGCATTAGCTATTCCCGAGTTTGATTGATGTTGTTAGAGCATCAATGCGCATTCGAGGCAAGTTCAAGCAATTTAGTCGTGGAATTTATGCGACTTGAGACTAGTTCGATATGGCATGAATATTATGAGTATTGAGGTGGCTACAAGGAAAGTTTAAAATATTTAGAGAGAATTTTTGTTCTTAATTCGCTTGTGGAATATAAATAGAGACACAATATTCTATATTAAGCATACGTGCATAAATATGCATATATATGTCTTGTTGCTTAGCAGAGGGAAATTTTACGATTCTAGCCCCTGTCAAAAACTCACAATCTACATTAAGTCCCATGCTTAGTGAGGAACAATGATGTTGCACAGTAAGCACTAGATAGTGACAATATGCTTTCAATAATTATATATGCATAATTTAAATTTAAAGAGTAGAGGAAGATACACTTAGCTTCTGGGATGTTGATATGTGCACCCCTTAGTATGAAATTTGGTTTCAGATAGTACGCGATGTTGTCCTGCTTGGCATATTGACTTCCACGGGTGGGAAAGACCAAAAATTGACGTGGCCAAGAAATAGGCAACTTTGCACCACTTTTTTCTCTCTTTTTTGTTTCATAATTAGACAAGAACTCCTAAAGTTGGAACCTATATCTATATATATGCCTCTTTGCTCTATTTTGTTTTATCACCATGACTTCTTTTTTTTTCTTTTTTTTATCGTAACAAGAATTGATCTTTTCCTCCAGGTTGCGGCATTACCAAATATGAGAACTTGATTTTGAGTAAGTACCATGGCCGACCAATACAAGAAGGTAATTGTTCTTTTTTTTCCCCTATTTTTAACGCTATTATGGCTTTTTCTTTGCAAACCCTAGTTTTTTTTAAAAAAAAAAAGACGAGAATTATGACTTTTTCTTTTTTAAAAGCCATAAATTTTCGCAAACTAGGGTTTCAATCCTCTTTTGATATATGGAGAATTTGAATGTAGTGTATATGACTAATGAACGTAATAATCACATCTTCTGGTCAGAATAAAGAAGAAATTTTTGATGTTATATTTCTTGAGAGTGTACCTCATTTTCAAGATAAGTTTCAAGAGTATATTTCTGAAGAGCTTGTCGTACCTTCTGGTTTTATTGGTAGTTTTATCCCCAAATATGAGAAGTATGTTGTCCCTCTGAGTATTGTTCTACCTATGCTTGGTTGGGAAAAGGGCCGGGAAGCAGAACATAAGTGGATAAGGTGCGAGAACAGGTGTAAGAACAGGATTCTCAATTCCATTCCTTTATGAGGCAGGCCCGCTCAATCTTCTATAACCCATATTAGACTACCAATGCTTGAGAAGGCAGGCTTTGAGCACCCAAATTTCGACTTTCTACCCCGAGTTGTAGTTGTGATTGATTCTAGGGATTCAATACTTTAAAGGAGAGGATATCTAGCCACTTTAAAGGACGGATTTGAGGGCAAGGTAGGAATGAGATCTAGCTTCCTGAGGCTGTCCCAAGATTTTTTTTATAGGGAGGATATTATGTACCTTCTTCCGTCGATTTCAAGACATACCAAGTCCCCATGGAAAGTGGGTGAGCTGGTGCAAAGTGATGTTGAGTGACCGTTCAGTGGTCAAAGTCTTGAAAGAGGCTGGGATATTTCATGTTATAAGAATGTCTGATCATCTGCAAATCTTCAAGGATGTTGAAGGTATTTTAGCCTTTGCTTCACGTTAGTGTGAACCAACTCATACTGCTATATGCGCCTGGGGCGAACTAACAATTACTCCGAAGGATGTAGTTATCTGTTGCAGCCTCCAGTTTCTGGGGCTCTCCCTATCAAAAATTATGCTAAAGAGAAGCAAATGATCACAACTATGGAGAGGAAGATAGAAGAAATCCAACAAGGTAGGGGTCAGAATGGTGCGTATTATGTAAAGTGGATCGATCATTGGTGGAATGGTAAAGAAGATGCGGATGATCCCACTTTTAGTGACCCTCTGACCATTGCGGCATTTTTGACATTCTGGTTGTCTATGGATGTATTTGAAGACTTCATATTGGTAATTTGAAGCTCCCAGTTGTCCCTCTGGTGGTAGCACTTACTGGTGGTGAATGTCTCCCTCTTGGTAAATTGTTCTTCGGTTCTTTGTATTCTCATTTAGATTCATTGACTCGTGATACGAAGATTTCTAACGGGTTCATGAAGATTGATTATTTCCATACCAAGTTTCTCCAAGCATGGTTATGGGATCACTTCCCAAAATATGTGCCTTTGTAGAAGCCTCTTAATTTGCGGGGAGCCGTTGAATATGACATGATCCGTCGTTGTTATAGAAGTAATATTACCTCTGTAGTTTTGACTGATTTGATAGATACCCAGAGCGAGGTGAACTTCAGGCCTTGGGATTCTGAGCACGGGAATAAACTTTTATCCACTACTTTTGTTAGAGAGGTCGAGGGGGTTCTCTGGTCAGGTCCCAAGAGGCAAGACAATGCCTTTTCTTCTAGACAGAATGCATTCATGAACAACTCCACCCCAAGTTATATCCTTTCTCTCCGTTCATAAGGTTATACGGTGCAAGCATACAACATCTATCGTACGGCTTGTTAGATGAGTTTTGACCAAGAAGTAGCTCGTAGTCACAGTGTAGCTCCGTCTATTACAGAGTTAAAGAAGAATTTGGATGTTTGTCTTTATGAGGGAATAAGCATTCCTTTCTTTATTCGAGGTAGGAAACCTCGGATAAGGCCATGTATGCACGCTTCTGGAATGATGATAGGAGACGCTTCAAATAATTTCTCTCGACACCTTGACTGGCGCCACTTCTGAGGATAACAAAGCTCGGATTCTCAATTTGCAGAGTTCGTCTAAGGGAAAAAAGAAGATAATTATTGACGCATCTCAAGAGGTAATGGTATTTTCTCTGACTTCTTACTTCTGTAAATATGACTCTCATGATTTTTAGCTTTCATTCTTTCCACTAGGCTCGTATTGTTTCATCCTCGGATGAACGTTGATTATGTTGCTGCCAATAGTCCCCAGTATGTAAGGAAGGGACCAAGGATAATTCTTCCGGAAGTAAGACTAGCCCTCGCAAGAATGTAAGTATTCTTCCTGTTATTATCAATTACTGTATATATATATATATATATTTCATAATATATATTTTCTTGTCTTGGTATAGCATATGAGGACAAGTGATACTCCTGAGACTTCGGGAGAAACCATAAGCATGGAAGAGGGACATGATTCTGGAAAGGATTCCCTTGAAGAAAAATCTTGTATGGAAGAAATCCGTGAAGAACCTGAAACTGATACTATCGATGATGAAGTAAGCAGTGAAGGTGAAGTGGTGCTGAACTCTTCCGCCAACTCGGGTTCTCCTCAAGTAAGCTATATCCTCCTTGTAATAGTAATAAGTCATGTAGGCCTCTTGAATTTCTCACATAAGTACAACTATGCTTGAAATTTACAAAGTATTCGTAAATTTTCGTCGTCAGAAAATTTCAGAAATATAGTGCTTGGGAAAAACGCCATAGAAACTTCATACGACCTCAATTTTGGATGATTGACCACTATATCCTTATTAGAAAACAATTTTATACAACCATGGAAGAAGAAATCCAATTTCTTATCTTGTTTGGGGCGTCAAAACTACTGAACATTAGAACTCAGGAAGTACCCAGCAAAATCCTGACAGTTTTCATATTTGACTCCGCTAACCGTTTTTGCCATAACTCTTAGCTCAGTTGTCCAATTGATACACACTTTTAACATGTCGCAGACTACAAAACTTTTGATATAAGAACCATGCCCAGATTCATCACCAATTATTGTCAGCTTTAGAGTTTTCGAGAGACAATGAAAATTGCTTCTGAGGCGTTTTTTGTAAAACGTCTTGTAATTGTTCCGAATCATATAATCCAAATAATGACACTTTGTAATGATTGTATATGATGTTTATGAGTATGTATGACAACTTTTACGGTTCATGTTCAAGAATTTTGTGTTTAAGGCATTCTGACCCAATTTGCTCATATTCTCTCTACTTTAAGAGGAAGAATGACCAAAATCAGAGATTGGGCTTGCTAGAGAAGAAAAAAGAATTACCATTGATCCCAAGTAGATAATTTCCTCTCCCTTACTGAAAATCATGAGAAGACTTCTGCTTGCATGCCTGTTGAGTGTAGTGCTTCCGCCGAGTATTTTAGTGCAGGTATTGATGTTGACTTTGACCCGAGAAGGACTCTTCCCGGGTACTTGCGTGTTGGAGGTTTTTCCGTTCTATCCACTTATGTCGAGTTGTATACAAAGATATGGAAGAATTTTGGTCACTTCACTTTTAATACTTCTAGAAACTACAGAGCTTTAGAACGAGACGTGTCTAGCCTGTTACATATCGTACAAGAGATGTTCTCACTTTCTTGGCATGAAGTTTCTGAGGCGGTCTTCTAGAGTGGGAGGAGGCTGTGAGTGATGTCATGAATGCTGGTATGAATGTCATATGGGTCCGTCATCGTTTGGGAGCTATGCGAGAATACTTTACGTAAGTAGGAGAATTTTTTAATCATGAAGCGGTGACCAATGCTAGGCTTTCCCAGGAATTGGATTTTACGATGGAGATTCTTGGAAGGTTGGAGAAGGAGTATTCTCTAGGGACTGAGCCATCTTTCAAGGATTTTTTCTAGTTTTGTGATTTTATGAAGCATAGTTATGGTTTTATTTTGGGATTTTGAGTAGGTAGGTTTTTGATAAGTTATTTGTGAAGAGAGATAGACTCTTTTATTACTTTTGAAATGAATAAAGATATTTGAATTTATTGAAAAACTTGAAAATCTAGCTATGGGTGCAGAAATATTGCACTCATTTTAGCGGAAATATAAATATTGTACAAAAATAGGGAAATAATTGAAGTAAACTAGTTAAACACTTAGGCTTTGCAAGCTTTGAGCCATTTGACATGATCACTACTCCTTCTGGCTTGTCACGGTTTATAAGCTTATAGTGGTCACCTAGTAGAGTCTCAGTAATTATGTAGGGTTTTTCCTCCTTGATAGTCAGAGGAGATGATACAGTAAGCTGTCCCTTCTTAGTGATTTTCAGAACCCTGTCTCTAATTCGAAAAGGCCCAGACTTTATCATCTCGTCTGGGACGCCTTTTCCTTGTGCGTCCAAGGATTGTTGCTGGCATTTCTTCTCATCGCCATAAGCAATTTGACTCGCAAGTGAATCATGAATCTTCCCGTTTTTAGAAAAAACAATTTTTAAACATTTGATAAAATATTTAAATGGATATGCTTCTCATTTACATCTTCTAGTCGTGACATAGTTGTCCTTTAAGTAGAGCTCCTAAGTTCTGACAGAACATGGGATCATTGATTGTAAATTGTCTTGAGAAGTAGGACTTACTTGATCGAGTCTAAGAGTCCGAGTCGGATTCTTAAGCTTTATGGAGAGTCCCCGGTCATATTCCTCATCTTCCGTGTCGACCAAGTTCTTCAAGGGAGGCTTGACTTGGGAGCAGGTCCTTCCCACAAAGAATAAACGCTTTCCAACTACGACATGGTTCAGGCAGTAAAGACATCCTCATGTTGCCCTTTCGAGAGATAGAGAAGCCCACACATGTGTTCTATCAAAGATTTAACTGTCTGGTTGGTTGACTTCTCAGATAGAGTGAAGTTTCTGAGAGGAAGGGGATTTTTTTGGACTCCTTAAGCTTCTAATTATAATTGTCTTGATTCCACATTTTCTTTAAAACTACGCTTTAAATTGTTACAACCGCTGGTTGGGTAATTAACATATCGATGATAATGACAATATTTAGGATTTTTCATCTGTGGATCCGTGGGAAGCCGTCGCACATAATGTAACTAGATAATACCGTCTTCTATCCATGCCTCCAGTCGCTCAAGAACCTCTTCCATTGGGACTGGGAAGTCTTGGAACATTATGTTTGGTTTAACATTTGGTCCCTGCTGCGGTTGTAATTGTTGTTGCGAAGCTTTGGTGACGTTCTGAGACAAAGTTGATTTTCGAGTTGGTATTGGTGTCGAAGACAGACGGGAAGGAGTGTGCTTTGTCTGTAACTCCCGTTGAGATAAATCTTTCCTATTGGGCCCTTCATTACTGACGACACCAATTGACGGTTGAACATTGTACTGCTTGTTAACTAGCCGTCGATTCCCACGAGTATCTCTACGACTCTCTTCTCTTGCTGGTCTAGTTCTCTCCAAGAGGGCGGGGTTGTTGAGGATCGTATTGCAGCTTCATACAACTCAGAGAAAGTCTAAAAACGTAAATTTTCTAGAAGGGCCCGATAAACAGAGATCATACCATTAATGTAGATTTCCACAAGTTGATGTTCCTTCACATTCGGATCATGACAATCCAGTGCTTGAATTATGAATCTTTTCACATATTCATTGGGATGCTCATTATTCCTCTGAAACATTTTTTCCAGGTATGATAGGGTGATCTGCTCGGAGACAAATAAATACTTCTTGTAGAAGGCGTTAACCATATCTTCCCAATCAAATATGTTGTTGGGAGAAATTTTGTTGTACCATGTGTAGGCCCTTCCAGTGAGTGACTTTAAAAATTCTTTGAGACGTAGCACATGATTGTATTCGTGTCCACCAAGGGATTCGAGAAATTGAGAGACGTGCTCACGAGCATTTCCAGTTACGTCATACAATGAGAAAGTTGGAGAAGAGTAACCTGTCGACAAAGGGATCCTCTGGATTTCAGGAGGGTAGGGAGGTTGGTGTTGATGGGACAAGGATGGATCCTCCTTGCCATGCTTTCGTATGATTCTCTCCAGTCATGGGTGAAAAAATTGGATTGATGGTACCTCTGTGGTGATCGATCAGGAATGATATGGACTCCTTTTTTTTTCGATCCCTAGGTGTTTCAGCATTAGCAGCCGTGAAAAGTTGGTCCTGATCTGTTCCGTTAGGCGATGACGTTGTTCCGAGGAGAGTTGCTCCGTCAAGGTCTTGAGACAAGCGAGTAGCTCCTTTTGAGTAATATCCATGTCCTCTTGAATTCTGGCAAGGACTTCTTGTCTCTTCATCAGATCATCTATGTTGGTCAGAGTTTGAGTATTCTCGGTATCTTTAGCGGTCTTGTCACCGAGAGGAGGCGTAGTAGTAGAATTGGTACGGGGAGGTTCAGTAGCAATAAGAGTGTTTTCAGAATCACCACCACCAGTACTACCTGAACCAACTATAGGAGTTGTAACTGCTCCATACCTAAGATCCACCATTTCAAATCATTGAAAATTTGGCTTTTGTAATTGAGAGGTTGATCTCCTTCTGTTGTTGCCAATTGTTTTAGGGTAAAAAATATTATACTAAAAAAATGGTACTTTCAAGTAGGTTCGAGAGATCAAGCTCGAACAGGACGAGCCTAAACCAAGAAATGGTCATTCATGTCATTCTTCGATTACAAAAATGGAAAGGATTTGGGTAGGTTTTATGGGAGAAAAGAAAAAAAGGTTGAGAAAATATAAGTGTGATAATGTATGAAGAAGAAAATGGATTCTCTGACAGGAATCGCTAATTCTGTAGGTTTTGTTTCTTCAGAATAAGTATTTTGTCTATTCTTGTTTCAAATAGATGAGAATCATCTATTTATAGTTCACAGGAGACATACTGGTTTCTCGGAAGTCGTGGAAGTTAGGGAGAGGTGGATAAGTGATGATCATGGAGATTGTAGTAAGTTGGTTCCCGGAAAGTAGGGAAGACCTGTCTGACCACTACTCCTTATCCTCTCAGCTGCTCTGTAACCGCCCACTACTTGTTATCTTCTTGTTCGTGGAGGTGGTACCACCACCCACGACGTCGTAGACCGCCAGACTAATACCCCGATGAGAATCCCCCCATGTTATATTTGATATCTCGTGGAAATACTGGAGTCATAATCCACTATGGTTTTGATTAAGTCAAGTCAAGTCAAATGACTTGCTAAGTCAGTGAGATAAGTTGTGCGACTCACTGGATTGATAGTCAAAGTGTCTAGTGTGGAGTATAGGAATTTTAATGGTCATGTACTTGCTTGATAGTAACATGACATATTTAATGGCTAAGTATTAGCTCGGAAGCGACTTATTGTGAGTCTGAGAGGCATTTGAGGACAAATATTGTAGAGGGCTCCTTAAGCAAGGAGACCTATTATAATTTGTATAAGACTAAATGTAGGACCTATATTGAGAAGAAAGGCGTATTTCTGAGGAAAGTAGCTAACAAAGATAACACTAGCTACTTAGCGCAAATAAGAATGTGCTAACTCTTTTAGGGTAAAAGTCTAGTATGCTAATGTCTCATGAGTAAGACTAATATGCACAACTTCTAGTAAATATTAATTGTACTAGGTATAAGATGCTAGTATCAAGAAGGTTTGAAGTTAGCTCTTTAATTATATAGTTAGCACTGAGGTTTTAGCATTAATATGCTTGTGGCTAAGCCGCTAAGTATAAATGCGTGAGGCCAAGAGGCATGCTAGACCTATAGACTCATTGGCTACGTCATGGAGGACGCCAGGGATACATTGGCCCCTATGGGGCATGCTAGAGAAGCTAGAGACGTATTAGCCACCGTGGGGCGTGCTAGACTTTGGCTAGAGACGCATAGGAGCTAGGGTGCATAGGAGAATCCAAGGGAACTAAGGCTAAGATGCATTGGAGTCTTGTCCGTCGGTTGGGAACATACCAGCTGGGGCTAGGGACGTATATGCCTTGGAGGCGCACTAGGCTGGCCGCTAGGAAGCTGGGACGGCAAGGAGACTAGGGGTATTACGGCCTTGAAGGCGCATATGCCTCGTAGCACATTTTTCCACTAGGGACGCATTGGCATGAGGCTTGGATACGTATTGGCTTTAGGGGTCACGTTAGAGAAGCTAGGGAGTGTTAGGGAATTGTAGCGACGCATAGAATCCAAGGGACGTGCTTGAGAAGTTAGCGACGTGCTAGGCTCTGGGCTAAGGAGAATTAGCTCTTTTGGTGCTAGAAATAGGGTTAGCACTTCTAGTGCTAGGGTTGAGATGCCAAGATGGTGATGCGTTGGCTGAGGCCTCATCAAGCTAAGATGGTGACCCATCGATGCGCATTCGAGGAAAGTTCAAGGAATTCATCTGTGGAATTTATGCGACTTGAGAATAGTTCGATATGGCATGAATATGATGAGTATTGAGGAGGTTACAAGGCCAGATTAAAATATTTAGAGATAATATGTGTTCTTAATTCGCTTGCGGAATATAAATAGAGACACGGTATCTATATTAAGCATATGCGCATAAATATGCACATGTATGTTCTTGTTGCTTAGCAGAGGGTAATTTTATAATTCTAGCCCTTGCAAAAAACTCACCATCTACACCTAGGTCATTGTCATACTTTGTTTGCACAAACTCATTGATAACATTATCATACGACAAACTCACGAATTACTCAAGTGTTTTGAGTCCATGACTCCACTAACTTCTACGAGAAATAAAAACAATTACATGGGGGGATTCTTCATGGGGTGTTGGTCTGGTGGTTACAGCAGCATACGGTATGGCAACACCCCATGATAAGAAAGTTATAAAGTAGTGGTAAGGTTGAAGTAGTTAATAGAGTAATGGAGTAATGGTTTCCCGAAAAAACGCGGTTATACCATTATCCCACAACTTCCATGTAATACTCGTAATTTTCGCATGATGCTTACTTAAGGATACGTCATGGCATGGGATGAAGCTTCATCCTAACCTTATAAAGCTTACTCAGATATGTATTAGGGTGTGGATGCCTTGACCTCGAAATATAGCGTTGAGCCCTTATTACGCATGATGCATGATTGAGAATGCATCACTGAACCAACATTGTGTACCAAGAATACATCATAGTGCTAATGCACTATCATGCCGTGATGCATGATTCAATGCATCACTGAGCCAATGCTGCATAAGTGAGAGCATCATAGTGCTAATGCACTATTATGCCGTGATGCATGATTGAGAATGATCACTGAACAAATGTTGTTTACCGAGAATGCATTATAGTGTTAATGCACTATTATGCCGTGATGCATGAATGAGAATGCATCACTGAGTCAATGTTTCTTACCGAGAATGTATTATAGTGTTAATGCACTATTATGCCATGATGCATGATTGAGAATGCATCACTGAACCAATGTTGCTTACCGAGAATGCATTATAGTGCTAATGCACTATTATGCCGTGATGCATGATTTAATGCATCACTGATCCAATGTTGCTTACCGAGAATGCATTATAGTGTTAATGCACTATGTGCCGTGATGCATGATTTAATGCATCACTGAGCCAGTGGTGCGTAAGTGAGAGCATCATAGTGCTAATGCACTATTCTGCCGTGATACATGATTCAATGTATCACTGATATAATGCTGCGTAAGTGAGAGCATCATAGTGTTGGAACCCAATATTCATATTGTTTGTTTAATAAAAACGTTTTATATATAAAAACAATATAAACATCACGATCTTTACACTGCATGCGTTTTTCATGAATTAAAACATATAAAAATATGTAAACATATAAACAATTTATATTTTACATGAATTAAAAAGGTTTATGAGAATACCTCAGAGGAAGCAATTGAATTGCTTATGAAACACAGCTATTGTGTGTTTAAGCCCACCTCCAAGTAATTCTGACACCTTTCTTGTTGTACAAAGGTGATGAACTATGATTTAGTCCACACCAAGGCTTCACATGTTTTTTTAAGGGGTTTAGGCTAGAATATATGGTGATTTGGGATGAGAAAAGGAATAAAAACTCCAAGAATTCCCAAGGGGAAAAACTCGGCAAAAGGGAGGGGAGGAGAGAAACTAATTTTCTCTCTAGCTAGGGTTTTTCTCTCTCTTTTGTTTTTCTTGCAAATGACTCATGTATATTTAGTTTTGCTCAACCCTATATTTATATATGGAGAGTCAAATTGGAAGTTAATGAGTCATGGTTCAACCATTGAACCCATGACTCATGTATGTCTAATTTGGCTCAACCCTATCTTTATATAGGGAGAGTCAAATTGGAAGTTGATGAGTCATGGATCAACCATTGAACCCATGACTCAATCTCAATTCCCAAATTCCCAATTGAATTGATTTAATTCAATTTTGGTTCAATTGAATTGACAATTCAATTCAATTGAGTTTCACTCTATAACTTTCGTTATCCCCTTGATTAATCCGAGTCAATACTCGAACAACTTGCAGCTTCTCGTATGTGTGTGACCTCATAGGCTCGGGTAACGGCAGCCTCGGGAATCAACTCATAAGACCATATAGTTGAATCCTGAAGATCAACGAGAAGACCCAGCCATCCTTTCGATGACCCCTGGCATTACCTACGAGCATAGGACCAGATAGTTAATCGATTATTAACTATTGAATACATTGAACCCTACCTATTGATAGATGTAATAGTCCATGGGCACTAAGCTAGGAATCTCAAATTCCAACACTCCCACTTTCCCTTGGACAATTACCAGTGAGTTAGGTGTCCAATTACACCCAGTCACTCAATTCCCTTAGACCACGGTTTCGTCATAGGCTAAAGCAAGAAAGCGTGTCGCCAACTCCTATGACATAGTTTTCTCGGTCTACGAGATAGTCTGATGTCCGTTCAGTAACGGTTGATCACAAATCAGTCTACTCTCCGAGAGGCCTGAAACCTTCCTTGTATACCAGGTTGGACAAAGTCCTTACCAATGCATCAACGATCATTCCACTACTACGTTTGTAAGATACCCTGCATGCGCAATAGCCACCAGTTACGGATGGGTCCTGTCACAGCCGAGTACTGTACTCGTATAGCATGAAAATGATATGCCTGTAATCTCAAGAATCGCTATCGTATGGTTTGTGTGAAAAGAAGGACATATTTCACAACGGTCACTGTCCAGTACCACGTCGGGACAGTTCCATGACAATGAACCCATGCAATGATTCGGACAATCCATTTCGACCCAAGAAACGAAGTCCCAACAAATCATTGCACACTAGTTAACTCGTTCCCGTTCCCATATCTCTGGGGCACGAAACTAGGGACAATGTAATCAACACAGCTCTCGTCTTGAAAGAGGGTTTCTTGACCAACCATTGGTTCCTCTAAAGAACTTATGATTTTGTTGGGAACTGGTTTGGTTTTTGTCATACAAAACACCAACAGCTTATATAAATGCTAAGGCCATTAATAAACAAGGACTGAATTAATAATAAAATTATTCAATACATCAGTCATAAAAACAGATAATAAATACTGAACTAGCTCCCACTAAGACTAAGACCAACAGACATACATCTAAGTCTTATGGCGGAGGTATGGAACTCGTGTTTCGTCTGAGGTAAAGGTTTAGTAAGTGGATCTGCTGCATTGTTTTCTGTATCAACCTTGCACACCTTGACATCACCTCTCTCGTACATCTCTCGTATGAGGTGATACCGTCTGAGTACATGTTTGGACTTATGGTGAGCTCTGGGTTCCTTAGGTTGAGCTATGGCACCAGTGTTGTCACATATCAACTCTACTGGTCCCTCAATGCTAGGAACTACCCCGATCTCAGTCACAAACTTCTTAATCCAGCAAGCTTCTTTAGCGGCTTCGGACGCTGCAATGTACTCAGCCTCTGTGGTAGAATCAGCAACAGTGCTTTGCTTGGAGCTTTTCCAAGATACTGCTCCACCATTTAGACAGAATACAAACCCTGACTGAGAACAGAAGTCGTCTATGTCGGTTTGGAAACTGGCATCGGTGAATCCATTCACTCTTAACTCTTCATCCCCGCCGTATACCAGAAACATATCCTTAGTCCTTCTCAAGTACTTTAGGATAGCTTTCACAGCAGTCCAGTGGTTCTCACCTGGATTTTCTTGGTATCGGCTAGTCACACTCAGAGCGTACGATACGTATGGGCGTGTGCATAACATGGCGTACATGATAGAGCCTATGGCTGAAGCATAAGGGACTCTTAACATCTTTTCTTTCTCATCATCAGTAGTGGGGCACTGAATTTTGCTGAGAATAGCGCCAGTTGCCATGGGCAATAAGCCCTTCTTGGAATTAGTCATATCGAATCTTTGCAGAACCTTATCTATATAAGTATTCTGGCTTAGGCCAATCATCTTATTGGCTCGATCTCGATATATCTTAATTCCGAGGATGAATTGTGCCTCTCCTAAGTCTTTCATTGAGAAACACTTACATAGCCATGCCTTGACAGATTCAAGCAACGGTATGTGGTTTCCAATGATTAGTATGTCATCGACATACAAGACTATAAATGCAATGTTTCTCCCACTCACCTTCTTGTAGACACAAGTTTCCTCTTCGCTTTTGATAAAGCCAAAATCCTTAATTGCTTTATCGAAGCGGAGGTTCCAACTGCGAGATGCTTGCTTCAGTCCATAGATGGACCTTTGAAGCTTGCATACCATCTTAGGTCCTTTCAGACTCATAAAGCCTGGAGGTTGTGTCATATACACATCCTCTTCAAGATTTTCGTTTAGGAAAGCAGTCTTTACGTCCATCTTCCAGATTTCATAGTCATAAAATGATGCGATGGCTAGGATGATCCGAATAGATTTGAACATCGCTACTGGTGAATAGGTTTCATCATAGTCAATCCCATGAACTTGTCTGAAACCTTTCTCCACTAGCCTTGCTTTATAAACATGGACGTTTCCATCTTTATCCAGCTTCTTCTTAAAGACCCACTTACACTCGATGGGTCTGGCACCCTCGGGTAAGTGAATCAGTGTCCAGACGTCGTTCTTGTACATTGAATCTATTTCGGATTTCATGGCTTCATGCCATTTCTCGTTGTATGGTCCTTTCATGGCAGCTGTATAGGTAGCTGGCTCGTCATCCATCTATCAAGAAGGATTCCCCATACCATCTAGGAGCTTGACGAGTCTTATCCGATCGCCTAAGGGTTCGTACTTCTTCAGAATGTTCCTCCACCGTGGATCTAGGGTCCAGTGGAGTGTCTACCGTGAACGGTGGATCTACTTCTTGTAGTGCCCCGGTTGAGTTAGTTAACTCAACTTCATCACTTGCTTGAACTTCTTCAAGCTGTACTTTATCGTTTCCCACTTTATTGGATAAGAAGTCCTTCTCCAGAAAGTGTCCCGTTCTAGCCACGAAAATCTTATTTTCAGGCTTTAGGTAGAAATAATACCCTTTGGTTTCCTTTGGATAACCAATGAAGTAACATAAATCAGCCTTTGGGCCTAGCTTGTCTACATTCAACTTCTTGGCGTAGACAGTGCAGCCCCAAATTCTGAGAAAACTTATCTTGTGACGTTTCCCATACCACATCTCATATGGGGTTTTCCAGCTGATTTAGTTGGACTATTATTAAGTGTGAGCGTAGCAGTCTGCAACGCGTATCCCCAAAAGCTGACTGGTAAGGTGGTTCGACTAATCATGGATCGCACCATATCTAATAAGGTGCGATTTCTCCTTTCGGATACGCCATTGTGCTGAGGCGTTCCTGCTGGAGTGAGTTGTGAGACAATCCCACAATCTCTTAAATGAGACTCAAACTCGTTGCTCAAATATTCGCCTCCCCGATCTGATCGAAGAGTCTTAATATTTTTGCCAAGTTGATTTTGTACTTCATTTTGGAATTCCTTGAACTTTTCAAAGGATTCGTGTTTGTGCTTCATCAGATATACATACCCATAACGGTTGTAATCATATGTGAAGGTTATGAAGTAAGAAAAACCTCCTCTTGCAGGAGTGCTCATTGGTCCACACACATCAGTATGTATGATCTCCAACAGATCACTTGCCCTTTCACTGGTTCTAGTGAAGGGTGACTTGGTCATCTTTCTTAATAGGCAAGATTCGCATTTGTCATATGATTCATAATCAAATGGCTCAAGAATTCCACTAGAGTGAAGTTTCTTGATGCGTTTCTCACTTATGTGACCAAGCCTGCAATGCCACAGGTAAGTAGGATTCAAGTCATTAGGCTTGTTCCTTTTCAAGTTTATGTTAAGAATCTCATGGTCTTCATTTAAAATGTAAAGACCACTTTGATTTGAAGAAGTGCAATATAAAACATTATCTCGATAAACAGAACAACAATTGTTTTTAATCGAAATCTCAAAACCATAAATGTCTAAAGCAGAAATGGAAATAATGTTTTTGCTCAAAGTAGGTATACAATGAACATTATTCAAAGTAAAAACCATCCCAGATGGTAGCTTCAAATCTACCCTGCCAATAGCTAAAGCAGCAACCTTTGCTCCATCTCCTACTCGCAGGTCTACTTCTCCTCTTCCGAGTCTTCTATGTTCCTGAAGTACCTACATATTTCGACAAATATGAGTACCACACCCTGAGTCAAGTACCCAAGCGGAATTATTTGAAGTAGTAAAAGCTTCAATAACATAAATACCTACAGGAAGATTCCCACTCTTCTTATCGGTGAGATACTTTTTGCAGTTTCGCTTCCAATGACCCAGTGCCTGGCAATAATGGCACTTGTCAGTACCCTTGGGACCCTTCTTCAAAGAAGGAATTGCCTTGGCTGGGGCTGGGGTCGACACTCCAGTCTTTGCCTTTGGCTTCCCCCCTTCCTTCTTCTTCTTCTTGAACTGTTTCTTGTTCTGAACCATCAGAACAGAAGAAGTAGGGTTCTTTCCCTTCTTGAGACTTGTTTCAGCATTTGTTATCATTCCATGCAACTGGGATAATGTCTTATCAAAGTCGTGCATGTTGAAGTTCATAAAAAATTTGTTGAACTGGTTAGGAAGGGATTTGAGGATGATATCCACAGCCAAGTCCTTAGGAATATCTGTTCCTAGTGACTTGAGTCTCTCAATCAGACCTATCTGTTTGAGGACATGTGGACTTGCTGGTTGTCCATTGGAAAGCTTGCTGTCGATCAAGGTACAGACAACGTCGTACCTCTCATTCCTGGCATGCTTCTGGAACAAGGTTTCCAGTTTCTTATACATCTTATAGGCCGAGACATGCTCGAACTGAATCTGAAGGTTCGGTTCCATGTTGGCCAACATAAGACATTGGACTTCCAGCGCATCATCCTCATGAACCTGGTAAGCAGTGATCTCCTTATCGTCAGAGTCCTCTTCAGGTTTGGATGGGAGCTTGGTGCTAAGAACGTATTCCAGTTTCTCATGTTTGAGAACGATTCTCAAATTACGAGACCAGTCGTTGAAAGTAGCACCATTGAGTTTGCACTTCTCAAGTGCGGAGCGGAGTGAGTTCTTAGTGAAGGATGCCATCTAAATAGATAATATGCAAAGAAAAGACATTCAGTAATATAATTTATTTAATATCTAAACAAATAGACAAGTTATTTTACAAGTACTTTAATAATCCCTCAAAAACAGTACAAGTAATGTCAAGACCCCATGGGCTTGGGTATGAGTGGCACACGCATTCATCCTCATAGTCCAAGTCCATAGGTAAGTTCTACTAGACTATTATATCTTATATATAACTCTTGACGCCTATCAATATAGACTTATATGCCTAGCGGGGCCGGTTCGATGGGCTAACCTATAGCTCCGTTTAAAGCAACCATTTTTAACCAACTGATTGGATTAGATCATTAGGTTCGGGTTCGATGGCCTAACCCTAAAACTTAATGGTTCCATTGCCTTCCTTCTCCAGATCTAGATATGTCCACCTAGGGATGATCCATTCCAGACAGGGGAAGTCGTGACAACTTTTTAAAAAAGGTTTGACAAAGCTTTGGACTTGGAACAAGTCACATACTTCTTACATGCAAAGCTGATCCCCGAGATCCGGCTTATACAAGTTGTACATAACATGGCCCAGGTTTTATAGGGAAGTGGAGGATTCTTTTATATTTATTCACTTACGTTTAATTTCATGCAACAATTTAACTATTATATGAATTCAAGAAATATATATAATGCATGAAATATAAGCAAATAAATTAAAGCAACTTCAAGGGGCGTGATATGACTTTTGAAATAACCTATTTCTAAAACAAGCTATTTACATTTTTTTTATTCGCACAATTGGCAAGCAGGCCCGCGAAATAAAATTAAATAAATAAATAAATAAAAACGACACAGGCTTCGTATTTAAATAAAAACGGTACGCAGACCGTATTTCAAAAATAAAAACTAAGTCATATCATACCCCTTTCCATTCAGACTACCATTTATAATACAATATAAAACACATTTTATAAAAAATTGTATAGTCTAAAAAGGAAAGTAATTTCCATGCAAGTATTCACACAATACATGCATAATGCTCATATGAACAAGTTGCAACATATTAAGCCTATCCCCTGATTATTCCTAATAATTAGTTAGCTTATATTTGGGAATAAATAGATTTTAAAATTAATAATTAAAATAAAAATTTCAAAAATTTCTAATTAAGACAACTAAA
>JAJJMC010029784.1:587911-635475 GCA_023531435.1 Papaver californicum | reverse complement strand
ATCCCCTTGATTAATCCGAGTCAATACTCGAACAACTTGCAGCTTCTCGTATGTGTGTGACCTCATAGGCTCGGGTAACGGCAGCCTCGGGAATCAACTCATAAGACCATATAGTTGAATCCTGAAGATCAACGAGAAGACCCAGCCATCCTTTCGATGACCCCTGGCATTACCTACGAGCATAGGACCAGATAGTTAATCGATTATTAACTATTGAATACATTGAACTCTACCTATTGATAGATGCAATAGTCCATCGGCACTAAGCTAGGAATCTCAAATTCCAACATATAGTGCTAATGCACTATTATGCCGTGATGCATGATTGAGAATGCATCACTGAGCCAATATTGCTTACCGAGAATGCATTATAGTGCTAATGCACTATTATGCCGTGATGCATGATTGAGAATGCATCACTAAGACAATGTTGTTTGCCGAGAATGTATTATAGTGTTGATGCACTGATGCATGATTTAATGCATCACTGATCCAATGTTGCGTAAGTGAGAGCATCATAGTGCTAATGCACTATTATGCCGTGATACACGATTCAATGTATCACTGATCCAATGCTGCATAAGTGAATGCATCATAGTGCTAATGCACTATTATTCCGTGATGCATGATTGAGAATGCATCACTGATCCAATATTGCTTACCAAGAATGCATTATAGTATTAATGCACTATTATGCCGTGATGCATGATTGAGAATGCAACATTGAGCCAATGTTGCTTACCGAGAATGCATTATAGTGGTAATGCACTATTATGCCGTGATGCATGATTTACTGCATCACTGATCCAATGTTGCTTACCGAGAATGCATTATAGTGCTAATGCACTATTATGCCGTGATGCATGATTCAATGCATCACTGAGCCAATGATGCGTAAGTGAGAGCATCATAGTGCTAATGCACTATTCTTTCGTGATACATGATTCAATGCATCACTGAGCCAATGTTGTGTAAGTGAGAGCATCATAGTGCTAATGCACTATTATGTCGTGATGCATGATTGAGAATGTATCACTGAACCAATGTTGCGTACGTGAGAGCATCATAGTGCTAATGCACTATTATACCGTGATGCATGATTGAGAATACATCACTGACCCTATGTGGAGTACCTGAGAGCGTATCATAGTGCTAATGCACTTTTGTGCCGTGATGCATGCCCGAGAATGCATCACTAGAAAGTACAGTAGATGAACGCCATATATCCCCCTTATATCCAGTTTTATAAATGCAAATAAAACATATATATGGAGGAGGTGTTGGTTGGAAATCAATGAAGCTTAGCTATGCTAACAAGAAAGCGGATTTTCCTAGAGGCGCCACCAGTTAGCGGATTAGCTTAGAGGTGCCAACCAGTTAGCGGATTAGCTTAGAGGCGCCAACCAGTTAGCGGATTAGCCTAGAGGCACCAACCAGTTAGTGGATTTTCCTAGAGGCGCCAACCAGAAATAGGATTTTCCTAAAGGCGCCAATCAGTTAGCGGATTTGCCTTAGAGGCGCCAACCAGTTGGCGTTTTTTCCTAAGTGTAGTCGATGGATGTCACTTCCCTTTCTTTTATTTATTTGTAAAAATGAGAATAAAACATATATAGGGAGGGAACTTTGCTTAATTGTCATGAGCGGTAATGCACATATATATGCGATGTAGCCTATACGTTGGAGCATACTTGATGCATAAGAATCAATATGCTTATAGCTTAAATGAGAAAGCTTGGATCAGCATGAGCGGTAATGCACACACATATATATATATATATATATATATATATATATATATGCGATGTAGCCTATACGTTGGAATAGATGTTAGCTTTGCCTTAATAGGCTTCAGTTGCTTGTTCCTTTCGAACAGACACTCTGATGAACTACGGTCATGCTTGATCCCTTCAAGGTACGGGTTGGGTACGTAGGCAGCCGCAATGCAATGCATTGAGGTGCAACATCTTGTCGCTCATATCATCTAATTTGGATATGATTGCGACGTTTTGGTAACTCATATGATCTGGCTTGGCAACACTATGCAAGAGATGATTGTTACCGCACTTGATGAGGTAGGTACATTCCATTTGATGGATGATCATACTTCCTATCAAGCCATACGGTATGAACGGAATATGTTTGGTTGCTGCACCATTGGAAAGAGCAAGACCAGTGCAGACTCCAGCGCATGGTCGAAGCAGAATTGATGAAGCGAAAAATGAGGCTTGACATGGCCTAGGTGCTAGACCAAGGCATAAGTTAGGCCTGGAAAATGCTCATAAGTGTATGATGCTTACCAAAGGCATTCACCATTCGCTTGTATAACCTCCGGCCCTTAGAAGAACAAGGGTGAGTTTGAATGATGTGGAAACTACGTTTCGAGTATCATGCTTTCAAAGTATGCTTGGAAAGGAAAATATACTTGCGTTTGAAAGTGAGAAGTTAAGCTTTAAGGTCCGGTTACTATCTATTAAGCCGCGCATCGGGGAGTTTTGTCCTGCCCAGCGCATAGCACCGGAGGCAGAATTTTCCGGTCCGTGACATTCCATCTCTTTATTACCTCCACTACTTACAAGGAAATCATGTGTTCCCAAACTTTTATAAATAGGCTACTTAGCCTATTAAAAAAACACAACAAGCTTAGCTTTCTCACAAACTCTGTTATTTATCCAATAGTTCATCACCTCTACACACAATTCATTACACTTATTTCCTTCAACTTTCTTTGCTTTCCTCCCCTAAGATCAACCCATTTTCTCTCCTTGTGACTGAAGCAGGACGGAACGACTATTTTCGTGGTTTAGGCTTGTCTTGTACGATTTTGATTTCCGAATCTAAAGAAAGTACTTCAACAGTACATTTTTTTCACCAAAGAGTAATTTTTAGGTACTAACAATAGGCGAAGCAGCATACTCTCTCTTCTGAAGACAAAATCACATCACATGTTCAGGAGAAACTAACGGAGATTGCATAGCTTTACCCAAATTTCTGAGGTCACACATGACATGACCATGGTGGACTTTAGCATGAGAATAAGAAAACATGAAGAAGTCACCATCTATATTTGGTATATCTTTAACATGCCCAGAACCAGAAGTATTGCTTTATCCATCGATAGAGACAGAATTATCATTATCATCATGTGTCATCTCAACAAAACTAACAAGAATCGTTCTACTTATTCCAACTGTATAAGAAAACCAGAAGGTAGAAGTAATGATTTTATGTACAACAGCAGATACATAAAATCATATAATTCAAATCCATGATGTCTCTAATAGATACTCATCTCTGTTTTAACAAAATAAGGAGCAAAGAGATTTAAAAAAAAAATACATATATGGTGTTAATGCTAGCTACTAGTTGATGTTGAGTCTTTAGCATCTTCACAGACGAAGTAGAGACATCTTCTAGACTAAGCTTGTTATCACAAAAAGTAAACGATGCTGCCAACGTCAATAAAAATGAGAGTAATTACTCACGAAAAAAAAATATCACGTGAACAGTTCACGTTAAAAAAAAAGGTTTCGGTCCAAACCCTAGCTTACCCGAGTATAATGGTGGGTGGTGAGGTTGATGTTCTTGTGCAAATAGAGAGGATTAACAAGACCTGAAAATCTAGGGTTCAGAGAGCTTATTAGTTTGAATAAACACAAGAGAAGTTAAAACAATAATAAACTCAATATGGAGCTGTATACTCAAATAAAAGAGACAAGATAGAGCTTACCTTGTTATCAATGGTTGGTTGATGATATGTTGAGTAGAGGATAACAAAATGAATAAGAAAAGGGAGTTTTCCTTTGAACGGTGTAGAAGAATGGAGTTTTCCAATTGGAATCCGCTTCCCCTTTATATCAGACAATTATTTCGAGTTTGAGAAGGGAGAGAATTCCAATTTGTTCGTCTAGCTTTGCTCAACCTTATTCGTCCTACTTTCGTTCCTCCTTATCTATCCTAGCTTCGATCAAAGCTTGTACTCCCTAGCTTTGGTTCTTGTACATCCATCTTCGCTCAAAGTTTTTCCGTCCAGCTTTGCTCAGACCTTGTACGCTCAAATCTTGTTCGTCCTGCTTTGGTTAGATTGTTCGTCCATCCTTTGCTCAAGACTTGATCGTCCTGCTCCTAAACCCTAAGGTTTCTTGTCATCTCTAGCCAAGCTTATTCAACAACTCCATCTTGTCTGCATCAACTCCATCCAAGGCTTGTCCGTCCAGTGGCTCCTAACAAGCTTTTTCGTATTAGTTTTGAGTTATACATTTCCGATCAATCCCAAGTCTTGCTTCAAGCATGGATCACTACTTATCCATGTAGGATAGCTCCATAGCTTGCTTATTTTAAGTTCAAGCCAATTACTATTTTCTGGTAATATCTAACCATTAAACTATAAAAATTATATTTTGTTTTATTTTTTTTGACAGACCACCATTTAGTGCTTACCACGCAACATTACTCGTTCCGTATTAAGCAGGGGACTTAATATAGATGGTGTGTTTTTGTCAAGGGTAAAATAGTAAAATTATATCTCAGACCCAGGTCTGAAAAATATTAAACCTCAAAATTCTACAAAAGAGTTTTAGGGCAGACGCCCACCCCTATCCTCTCTTAGGCGTTCATCCATGTCCTCTCTATATGTATGGCCATCTACATATACGATCAAAAGTTTAATGAATGAATCAAAATTCATTACTTTATTAAATTACCAGAATAACATTAATAGTAAGTACTACGACTTTTCCAGATATTCTATGATTTTTACTTGAAATTTCAAGCTCCTAGATGGATTTCCCACTATTATAGAGCAATTTGAGTATCATTTGGTGTTATATTCTGCAACTGGATTCCAAAAATTTATCTTATGTCAATACTTATGTTTTATTGAACAATATTTCTCACTAACATACCTATATAACTTTTATATAGAGATTACATATGAATTTAGTTGACTAAAAGTGCCACAACTGTGCTTAGACGCCAAGGTAAATTGTGTTAGATACAATTTCATAGATTCTACTAGCTAAATTCAGTCTTAATCATATTAATCCTTGCTTAAAGAGACAACAAGTGTGAAGAGCATGAAAAGGATTCTATTTATGGCTTTGGAAACATTAAAAATAAGTTTGCAACACTTATGAATGTTTCAAACGATCAATGAAACATTTTTCAACCTAATTTACAAAGACAACGGCTCAAAAACTAGATTTGCAATGCTTACTAGCGTTGCAAAGGATACAGCCAGAAATCGTAACCTTCTTAGTTAGCTACAGTCACGGTTCATGCCCGTCTTAGGCTATAGCTACGAATCGTGTCCTCCTTATTTATCTATAGCCACGAATCATATCCGACTTAGTCTATAGTCACGAATCATGTGCGTCCTAGTCTAAGCCCCTAGCCTTGTCCGTCTTACCCTTTAACACAAAGCTAATGCGTCTTGCGCATTTAGCCTAATACTAATCCATCTTATACATAGATCCAAACCTTATCCAACTTACGTTTAGCTCCTAAGCATGTCCAACTTACGCTTATCTCTTAAGCATGTCTGTCTTAGACTTAGCTCCAATAGCTAATGCGTCTTAGCATTAGCTCATAAGCTAAAGCGTCTTTGGCATTAGCTCCTAATGCCTGTCTGTCTGAGCTTGTTTCACAAACAACATGTTCTAAAATCATAACTTGCTTATCAAAGGCCATACTAAGCCTCACTCGCATATGTATGCTTATGCTCAGCAACATACACTTATTTCTACAAAAAAAAAAAAAATATCAATGCAAAATTGACCAAGTTGAATATATTGTTCCTTATAAAATAAAGTAAATATATACTTTATTTTATTCTTGCTAGACTCATCAGACTAGTCAAGCAAGACAAGTCTTTAGTCAAGAGACCAACTAAGCAGGACTCATTTGACTTAACATTAATAATGCTTAAATACTACAAATTACACGAGACATCAAGATGTCACAAATGGGGGGATATTCACTAGGGTATTGCTCTAGCGGTCTACAGCACATGGTACATCAGTGCACCCACTAGAGGGAATTTGGAAAGTTCGATTAGCAGTTGAGTAGAAAAGTGGTAGGTTGATCAACCGTCCATTCAACCTCAAACAGAGTGAGGAGCAGTTGTCAACACATCCTCCACCATCTCCACTTCACCATTACTCAATCATCGACACTTCCTATAATAACTATGATATAAATAGATTCTCAATTTATTGAACAAAAGAGAACAATTCTAAGTCTAAGACATATAAGTTTAACACAGAACAACGTCGAACGATTCGATCATTCAATCTTCTCATATACAGAGAGTTGTTCATAGCTATTCACACCTATTACATCCTACAGAGTCTGATAATCTGACCTCATTCTTTCTCCCGCTTCCCTTCCTAAGACCAACCCTTCTCCTTCTCCTTCTCCTTTGTAACTGAAGCAAGACTGGAACGACCATTGCTTGGTTTAGCCCAGGATTGTACAGATTGATCTCACGAATCTAAATAAAGAACTTCAATAGTACAAATGTTTAAGGATTAGACGAATTATCACTTGCTCAGCGCATTTTTCCTAAATTAGCCTTTTTATTCGTTTTCCCCACAAACAACAATATAATACGAACCGCAAAACAAAAACTAAGATGTCAACGAAACAAACATAGATACCTGAAAAAAATAGTGTACCAACTGTAACACCCGCTTTACGACGACAGACGACCGTTCGAAGGGTGTTTACTACACAAGGCCCCTACAGAGGAAATTCTCCCTGTGAATAAAAGATACTCAGCTCAGCATATAGGGATTGGCCATGAAGCTTATTTTAAGATGCGTTATTGCATGGGATGAAGATTCATCTCCATCTTGTAAAGCTTGCTCATGGATGCATCAAGGTATGGATGCATAACTTGGCTTGGCTGCAAATTATGAATACGTCAGCTCAACATTATGATGCTAAGCTTGTCCTTAGCTCAAAGATATAACATTTACCTATGTTGCTTACTAGTGGAAGTATTACGATGCTACGACATCATTATGCTTTGCCTTTACCAGGGGATGCAACATTAACGAATGTTGTTTACTCGAGAAAACTTTATAGTGCTAAGGCACTATCATGCCGTGATGCTTACCCAAGGAAGCATCACTGTCCCTTGTAGCTTACCCGAGGAAGCATCAAAGTGCTAATGCACTATTATGCTTGTCGCGAAAGTAGGTGCAAGTTGGTATATGACACTTACCTTTATTTTCCAAATATACGGAAATACGATTAAGACATATTAGGGAGGAGTTGTTGGTTGGAAATTGATGATGCTTACTCAAGGAAGCATCATTGACGTTATGAAGCTTACTCGAGAATGCTTACCCAAAGAGGCATCACTGTCCCGTGTAGCTTACCAGAGGAAGCATCATACTGCTAACGCAATATTATGCTTGTCACGAAAGTAGGTGGAAGTTGGTATATGGCACTCACCTTCCTTTTCCAAATATGTGGAAATACGACTAATATATATATAAAGGGGGTCTTGGTTGAATGTGCATGGGCGGTAATACATCATTTATGCGATGTGGCCTATACATACTAGGATTTGCCTTGCCTTTGGCCTTGCTACACCATTTTGGAAATTGTTGGTGACACGAATTTTATATGCATAAGCATATACTTTCTAGAAGATTGACCCTTGGTATCGACGTTGTCTTTGCCTTAATAGGCTTAAGTTGCTTGTCCCATTCGAAATGACCCTTTGGATGAACTACGACCATGCTTGATCCCTTCAAGGTAAGGGTCGGGTAGGTAGGCAGCCGCAATGCAATGCATTTGTGATCCAGCACTTTGTTGCTCATATCATCTAATCTGGAGATGATTGCGATATTTTGGTAACTCATATCATCTGGCTCGGTAGTGCGAGGCAAGAGATGATTGTTGCCACACTCGATGAGGTAGTTGAAGTCCATTTGATGGATGGTCATACTTCTTATCAAGCTTTACGGCATAGGTGGTATACGCATGAATGTTGCACCCTTTGCAAGATTAGTGCACGCACCCACTGCATGGTCAAAGCAAAGTTAAGGAATCCAAAAATAGGTCTGCAATGGCATATGTGTTAGTTCAGGGCATGACTTAGACTTGGACAATGCTCGTAAGTATGTGATTCATGCCAAAGGCATCACCATTGGATTTTATGGCCTTGTACCCTTTGCAGAACAAGGGTAAGTTGGAATAGTATGAAGCTATATAAGGAAACTACGTCTCGAGTATCATGCTTACAAAGCATGCTTGGAAAGGCAAATCGACCTGCATTTACCTAGTGAGAAATGAAGCTTTAAGGCCCGATCAATGTCATACGAGTGGCGCATTGGAAAGATCTGGCTTTTTTGGCATTGCTCTGGAGGCGAAATTTTTCGGTCCGTTATATCAACTATATTAAAATGAATCTCCTCATAAGAAAAAACCACAACACCAACACAGATCAATATTCAAGTGTTTTCTTTTCTTACAAAAACTAAGAAGAGATTACTCGTTGTGGTTATGATGGGCAATAATAGTTTACATTTATCAGATAAATGGCTACAAAAAATTTATAATATGCATTAAATCACTGGCAAAGACTTGTTATCTGGCCAGTTTATGTACCAATGATAATGTAACTTAAAAAGAAAGCACCACCCTCTAAGTGTATCTTGGAAAACCCTAAAGACTAAGCAGCATAAAGCTATGAATAGATATACATATAGTAATGTGCCTTGTTGGATATCCCACAAGTTCTTAAAGAACAATCATGTTTAATAGTTTACCTTGATCCAGACAAGACAGTCAAAACAAAAGGGCTATGTTATGCAGGACAACAAAAGTGAACGACTAATAACACTTCAGCTACAAGCAACCCAGTTTGCACGGCTTTCTTTGCTCTAAATTTAACATAACAAAGAGAGGGCTTAGAGCAACTCCAACGGACGACCAGACCAAAGACCAGACCACATATTTGGTCTTTGGTTGCCAAATTTGAGGTACAACGGGCGAGGTTAAATGGTATTTTATCCATAAAAAACATTGTTCGGGACCAAACTTGGTCCCAAAACTGGACCAACCTATATATACTCGGGTGTTGTTCTGGTGTAGCGTTAACAATAAAATGTTATATTAAGAAGACGTTCTCGTAAGATAGCGTTCTTAAACACGGACGCATGAGTTGAGCGACGCCTGATGAAACGGTCACACAAGAATGTGTCTGATGTAACGCTACACTAACACAACGCTCAATGAAGAAGCGTTACCCAAATGTACGCCTGAATCAAACGTTCCCCTACATAGCGCCGTGAACCAGACGTCCTCTTAGGCCGACGCCAAAGAACCAAACGTTCCCCTGTTTGGTATCACATTTCCCAAGCAAGGTTACGTTGGACGCTAAAGAACCTAAAGATAAAAAACCAAACGTTCCCTTGTTTGGTATCATCATTTCCCAAACAAGGTTAAGTTGGACGCTCTTCTAGAGGGTAGTTTAGCTTTGTTTGGTATCATCATTTTCATTTTCATATTTTCTTATTGTTGGACGCTCTTCCAAGAGGATGTTTCATGGCCCGACGTCCATACAATGTTACGTTTCAGGACCAAGAGTCATTGTGGGAGGACGTTTCTGATTTCGGCATTCTTGTGGGAGGACGTCTGTGCCCAAACGTTTATACATGACTACGTCCAATTTCCATACGTTTCCATATGTCTACGCTTGGATTACAAACGCTACCTTGTGTTGACGCTTAAACATACGTTTGGTTAAGGCAACGTATGAGTATGCAACGTTCCAACAGAAGTGTATCTGGTTCGAGGTGTTTCTCTAGTGTAGCGTCTAAAATGAAGCGTTACCCAAATCTACGCCCAACACCAAAACATTACACCAGCAAGACGTCCGTTCCATCTAACGTTCAGCTAGAATTATGCCCAATAACAAGCGTCTGGTTAGAAGAGCGTATGAGCATATTTAGGTCGAAACCATTGCGTTACGGGCAGACCAAAGAGAAAACAAATTTGGGTTATGCTCTTTGGTATGCTCGTGCCGTTGGAGATGCTCTTAGGTTTTGATCCTGATTTTCTTATAATTAAATTGTGGAAACTAAAGTATAATTAAACCAAATTGCACCTAGAAAAGCATACTGACCACAATAGAAAATTCTTAAAAACGAATAATATCATAATAAAATTAAAACCCTAGTCTTAATCCAGGTCAAAATATGCACACAAACAATAAGGAAATAAACCCATCTTCAGGAAACCATAATTTAATTAAAAAGCAAAGTGAACCAGAATAATCAAAATGAACTAAATCTAGATCAAGAGATGCACACAAACAATATGGAAATAGACCCACCTTCCGGTTAACAACGAAATCCTCTTTCAGTACAAAAGAAACCTAAATCTTATCTTTTGATTTCTTCAATAATTAAGGTTTAAATTCTTTACAAGATTCATCAGTTGATAATGTTCAAAAATCTTCAGATCTAAGTAAAAAAGCAACAATAGCTGAATGACTTGAATCCATAGCTTGCAGTGATAACCCAGTTACTAAAAATCAATATTTGCATCATTTACTAGATTCGTCAACGATTCAATTTCTTTCTTCTTCTTCTTCGACGACAAAGGAAAAACAGGTTTTGAGGGTTATACAGATAGAAATAGAGGCTAATCGAGAAAGCAAGAGTGAAGTGAAGAAGAGAAAGTAGGAGTTAGGGTTAGATGGATAAATATTTGGGGAAGAAATATCCCATAGTTCTTGGGAGCTTGGGTGGAAATAGCTATCCAAGTGTTACCACCCACACACGAATGGCATATGTGCCTGTAGGAGTTGTTGCAAAATGTAACAACGGTCATGGGCTGTTACAAAATATTTGTAATAGGTTTTCTTGTTACGAATCGTAACGGCTCATAATGTTCCATAATACAAATTAGTGATTGTTCGGTCTACAATGTCAACTTATTTGCAATTAAGTTTGCTCTTTTTCCATAAAAGCCTCAAATGATATCTCTTGCTCCCCTGATGTCTTCTTTGACTCATCACCTGGAGACATGCTTGTTTTTGATATACTAAATGTTAGGGTATTAGCCCCAACTCGTTATAAGCCCATGAGTATAACTCATTTAATAAACCGGTCACAAGATGAGAAAGCACATAAACTTACAAACTATCCACTTTTACACCATCTTTAATGATATGAGATTAGGAGCCTAACAGTCATAGTTGGCAAGGTTTTGATTGTAAACCTTGTCGACTGTGAATAATGTTTCCACCTGTGAAGAAAATTATTCATAGTCGGCAAAGTGTTATATTTCGACCATGCCAACTGTGATTGTAACTCCAGATAACTTCAGTGTCTGGAGTGGTGACCTATGAGAAGCAATAGCAAAATGGCAACCGAACAAAATATCAACAACTTTTCACGTTAGAATTGGAGTTATTTAGTTTTTGTTTGTTTTTTTTCGTGCCATCAACAACCTTTCAAGTCAAAACTGAAGCTCTATTATATTTGGAATCTTAG
The DNA here is from genome assembly GCA_023531435.1 of Papaver californicum. NCBI lineage: Eukaryota > Viridiplantae > Streptophyta > Magnoliopsida > Ranunculales > Papaveraceae > Papaver > Papaver californicum. The sequence continues at coordinate 623,965 of JAJJMC010029784.1, read as the reverse complement.
GAAGCTTTCTAATTAGTAAGCTTTAATTAATATGAAACTCATGTCATCACAACCTTTCAAGCCAAAACTGAAGCTCTATTAGTAACCTCTACGATCTACCTAGTGGAACAGACCGAAGAAGTAGATCGTAGAGGTTCAAGATAGAAGATTCAACTTGATCATGGTAATTTCCTTCTTTTTTTTTTAATATAGGAAAGAAAATTTAGATTAAGAAATCAGTCTTGAGGCTACATAAGGTTCTCTTTAATGAGAGTGTTTCACCAACTAGGCAGCTCACCACTCCACAACTCTCAACTACTTTTAATCCTAGCTTTTTTTGCCAAGGAATCTGCTATCCCATTTAAATCTCTTGGAACATGAGTGCATATCTAGGCTCTATAAGTATTTAGCAAAAGTTTACAGTCAGAAATGAAATTATTGTTTTGCCACTTGACTACCTCCTACTCTACGATTTAATGGTAATTTCTTACCTTCACAAAAGGTAACTACCTGATTTTCCTGGTCGTAGGTTGTTGATCACAGTACATTCAATTGTGCAATTAATGTCTTTTACTAGTACTGAATTTTTACTTATAAATTGCCCTACAATAAATAATATTGGTTCATCAACAACCTATTAATGATTAATAAACTAAAGGCTCGTACAGAGGAATTCATATAGAGTCGCAAGTATTTATAATCTTGAATCACAAACGGAAACTACTGTTAACTATTTATTCAAATCGCATTTGAACAAAGCATTCAAATGCAGAAAGGAGGCTCCTTAACGATTACATTAAACTTTTGGAAACAAACTATGAATCAGACGAGAAGCAAAAAAAACATATAAATTGAAAACAAGATGAAACCATGAAGAAAGGCGTAGCCTTCCCTTTGCCTATATGATGACTTGCCCACTCACATCAATACATATATTTTCATATTCATCGATATTATATGGATCGATGCACTGCCCCTGCACCAGTTACATGGAACTGCAAGAGAATAATATCTATGTTGCCCTGACCTGCTCCCACGAGGATTCTAAGTAACAATCTAATCCAGAAAGCCCCGTCGAGGTAGCAGCCGTTCAACATACCTTACTAGAGTGATTTTTTTCTCTTCTTTCTCCACATCTCAGACTGGCCAGCTAGAGACGAAAACTAACGGCAAATGACTGAAGAGAAGTAGATAACATATTACATAACCATGATCTGTGTACATATATAGAGCTAGCTAGATACCAAAGGCAACATTAAAAGAATCAAAATTTATAGATATGATCAATATATATATAGATATAGGAGAGAATCTCATACATAAAAATGGTCCCCTACCTAGATTATTAGCCTAGCCACCTGTGGTTTCAGTACAATTCCATCTCCGCAACACATTTATATGGAGAAAGGATTTGATACTTAATCTCTCCATTATCTTATAGTCATAGACAACAAAGTTAATTAGATAAACATTGAGCCTTCACTACTTTTACAATATATACATTATTACTCTGTTTGATCTAGTCAATCTCTAATTTGGTTTCTCGAGCCAATGACTCTAGTTCCCTATTGGTATATACTTAGAATAAGATGTGTAGATAAGTTTTGACCTCGTGGCAGAGGTATTACCACCTAACGACTACCTTAGTAGAACGACTTTACTACCGTATTAGGAAGGTATCTACTACACAATTAAGATACAAACTCCTACTCTTTAACTCTTCTTTGAAGATAACGTGATTCTTATTCTTAAAAGAAGAGAGTGAGTGAATTCTTCAAAGAAGCAACAGCCAACAGGGGGATAAAATATGAGAAATTGGAGATTAAAGCTAGTAAAAAGAAAGAAACAATAAATAAAAACAACAGCAACAAAGTCTAAAGAAGGATAAGTAAAAGCAACTAGGCAAGTGAGGTAAGGAGTGAGGGGAATGGGTCCTACTTTCCACTAATAGAGTTGGCCAAACAACTTTACAACATCAGCAGTCTCTTTACCATGCGAGTGGGTTATGACTCTTATTATGACTTATAGGGAGAGTATAGAACAAAAACCAGCACAAAAACAAGTATTAACTTACTAAACAGACAATAATAATAAACATGGTGCAAGCATAATCAAAAGGAATCCATTTGAGTATTCAAACACTCCAACTCATGTAAACAAAGGTTGCCGGAGTGGTTATCGGGGATGACCAGAAATCATGTGGGCTCTGCCCGTGCAGGTTCGGATCCTGCAGTTCACGGTTTTTGTCACTGTACATGTAAAATGGAGGTATGCTAAAAATTAAGTTTTAATAGTACTACCTTTTATACCTGACTTTAAGTTGTATTACTATCAGTGAGTTGTGCTAATTACCTGGTTAACAGCCTCACTGCAGTTTATGAGTGCAAGGAGAAAACCCGCTCCCACATATCATGGAATTGGAATTGGAGTGGTAAGTAACACAAAAGTTTAGTTGCCCCGTTCTGCCCGCCTTTCAAAGGGGTGTTAAGGGAATCTATATTTCATTTGTTGAACAGTTGAAAAAAAAAAATTATACATAACAATGATTATATTATTTTGTTTTTCTTTTACTTGATTGATCCAATTAGAAGATTATTCTCCCTTTGAATAGAAGAAAATGGACAAAAATTGAATGTCTACTAAGAGAGAATTTACAGGAAAAATTCAGCCAACCAGAAAATTAAATACATCTCTCAGTGAAATTATCCCTTCCACACGCTTGCTTCCTGCCTCAACTACAATAAGCCGCCTCACCGCTGAAACCAAAAACAAAAAGAAAATAGCAACAACTGTTTGATCACATGATAACATTAACAATACGTAAAGCTACAATGAACTCATGCACACAGAAAGGATGACGTAATAATACGTATACCTGGATCAGAGAGACGCTCCATAATCTCATGCAACGAATCAGAATTCAAACATGTAGTGCAATGTTTGTAGGCGTTAACAGCACCAGTTGCCTCGTAAAACAGTTGCAAGGCCTGAAAATTGAATGAACAAGACTATCAAGCAAATGTTCTACGGTAAGACGTAGACAGCCTAGGTAAGAGGAGCATGGAGCTGATAATATCGCATTGACAGTATATTATGGGGCAGTGGATCCTTACACAATTATAGACTGGAAAGACATACACTGGCAGAAGTTAAAGACCATGAAGAGTTCCCAGGTATATAGATTGTAGCAGCTTACGATGCCTTTTTGAAGGCCATTTCACTCAGTAGGCAGTAGGGAGAGAAAGAGAAACCAGTGAAGCAACTAAAAATGATTACCATGAAAAACATGGGTATCGACGTGATTGTGACTATGCAAAGGTTTCTTGTGCGTGGTTCCAAGGCAAGAAGGATAATATAGTCAATTGATTTCTCTATGAGGGTAGAATAGGGGGAATGGTTGAGTACACCAGGTGTTGGCCGTGATATAAAGCGGCCAACATTCATCTACTTTAAACACATCATAATAGTCAATAAAATAACTAATTAGATAATTCAAAATACACTCACTTGATGTATACTTGTTTGATCAAGCCGAATATGAGCATATGCACTATCTTTTGCTAATGAAGTAATATCGCTGCAAATACAACAGTTAAAATCACCACTAATCATGTCTAAATAAGATAACAGAATGCAAGTTGCAGGACAAAAACAATTACACCAAAACTTCCAACAGATAGTGAAATAATTACAAAACAAAGTTTACCTCCGACTGTACACATCCAGCAGTGACCCATTATCATCCACAATGGGTATGGAGCTTACTTTATCTACAGAGGAAGTATACAACTTAAGGTCATAAAACCGGAGAGCTGACTCAAGTACGGAGATGTCATACTAATCTACCATTAGTAGTACCTGCAATTAGTAGAGTAAGCGCAGAACTTAGAGGATCATTGGGCCGCAACATTGTCAGCTGCGAACCAGTTGACGCGCCAACTTTCTGCATCGATGAGCCTAAACAGAGCCTACCAACCGGTTGCTGAAGAAGAGGCAAAGTTCCAGGGGAGTGTCTAAAATGCCTACAAATATCTGAAAATTTTGTAGACAACATAAATCACATACCATGACCCGAAGAATGATGTCTGTAATAAGTACAAAACCATGATAAAAATGGTAGAATGCATACGTTTTAGAATTCCAGGCAGACATGCGAGATGCAGCAACTGAGGCATGGACCCGTCTTCTAATTTATGAATGATAGGAACTATGGAAATATTATTATGAATAATCTTCAGAGCGACATCTTTTAGAGATTCATGTGGGTCAGCCTGCAGATGTAAACTAGATCATCAAGCCACGCTCTAGCTAAAATGACATCATCGTTCACAAAAATCACATTACTTTTGCATTCCATCTAAAGCACATCTCACATAAATATGCTTAACCCAAGCATAAAAGATAAAGCAAAGAATAAACCGCTGAATAAGAACCATGGACCAAAATGAAAATTTGTATAGAGCATGCTAAGAGGATATGTTACTCATTAAATATTAGACCAAGAGGTTTCATGATTCAATAATAGAAGTATCAGCGTATTCCTATATAAAAGCAAAAATATCTTCCCTCTTGAATCTTGAGGTACTATATAAAAATATTGGCAAAGAATGAAAGAAATATCATGCAGGTTTTGTGCCAAAAAACAGCTTTACAAAGCAAATGGAGCGGCATCTTACTTGGATTAAAGGCTTCCCAGGTAGCTCTTCTACAGAACCATCGGGTTCTCTATTGAGTTGATATTTTCCCTCTTTCCAAGCAAAAACCGTGTGTGTTTCAAGCTCTTCATCGGTCAGTATAGATCCATTGTTATGCAACTGCACCTCGTGTACAAGACTAAGTCTAATATTGTAACCTTTCAAATAGAATAACAAAAGGGAAAACGACTATAGCAGCATGATAACTAAAGTATAGCATTTATACCTCCATTAGAATCAAAATGAAATCAGAAGCAGACAGCATTCCACAAAACTGTCCATTCAAGTCATCCCGAATAGGCACGGCAACAAGCCCCTGAAGTAAAACAGATAAATCCTTTTGACATCCGGACAAAATACCTTAATAGAGTTGTAATTAAGAAGGAGAAATAAGGTTTTATTGTTCAGTATCAAAAAAATAATATAGCACTTTCATGTTAGGAGGTCATTGTCCTTTATGCTTTGTCTTTGTCTACTTATAGCAGGATGTTCATTCTCACAAGTTTATCTCTTTAACTTCGATAAGCACAATCCTAATAGTCGTAGAATATGTCATCTAACAAGTTCAAAGCCACAAAATCACTTTGAATTTTCCTTCATAATATATCCAATACGATGATAAAACAAGCACAGATGTTACATGCAGTTTACTCATACAATTCAAACATTAAAAGGCACTACTCACTACTGATTTTCTCTTCTATTGTCTTTGTTTATTTTTCCCAAATCCATTAGTAGAACTACTATCTCGTAGTCATGGGGAAGATGGAGAAGAGGCAAATCAAACTAAAGAAGAAAACAGTCATACCTGCTCATACATTATATGAAATGCTTGTTTTACGGGCAACTTAATATCCAATGCAATAACCTGAATTTTTAAACAACTATGTCAACTATATATTAATCAAATCGATCCGTAAGAGATGATATATGAGAAACATAATTAAAAATGAGCAAACCAGTGAAAATTATGCGAACCTTGCCTGACTCAGGAAGCAATTCGTATGCTGTATATCTCGACAATAATAACGTAATGTGACGACGAAAAGCATGTATCTCACCATCAGGAATTTGTAGTACTGGATCTCGATGTGTGCCACCGGAAAGTGAAGCCTGGTTGGTACAATGGACAGCCAGTTAAATGCATGAATGTATATTAACATATATTATTATTAAGTTAAAAAATATAAAAACGATCAATATATAAGTCCATGGAAAGAAAATTAGCTATTTTGTTCTACTTGATAAATGATAAAACGAATAAGCTTCTTGTTAACTGACCGGGTGCCTAAAGAAGCCATTATCAAGCTCCATGCTTGAATCAGAATTGCAGGCCTCTAAACGCAAAACTGAAGACACGAGTTCAGGCTCCTTCACGAGTATTATATTATTCCCAATTCCGTGCTCATCAGTAACATATGGTTGCTGTTCATCGAGCCGCCATACTCCATCAACCAAGAATTTATACTGCAAACAGAAGGTACAAATAGCTAAGCAAGCTAGTCCTAAGAACAAGTCACCAGGGGCAACAATAAAATGTATAGCAGTCAATATCAAAATGACATGCCCAGGGATTCTCCATGGATGTGGCTGAACAAGAGATTATTCAAGTATTTCAAAGAGGATGTAACCTTTACTAGTCTTAAAATCCCATGAAAAACTAGTGAAAACATCCCAAAAAGGTTGATATGATCTCGTGTTTAGGACTAAAACTTCACATTCAAGTGTACCACCACATCCACGTATCATTCCTAGCATTGATAATTAGATAACCTCTCCTAACATACTATTAGTTGTGATTCACACTAGCGTACTTGTGAATCACAAGTGATATGCTGAAAATTAAAATAAACAGAGCAGGGAGAAGATACAAGTAGCTCAGCAAGCTAGTCCAAAAATCAAGTCTCCAGAGACAACAGTAGAATGTGGAAAGGTCAACCTTAGAATGACATGGCTAAGAGACTGCATGAATGTGGGGCGATATATCATTGATCATTAGCTACCTTCTCCCGACATTCTATCAGTTGTGATTCACACAAGTCTACTAGTACACTGCTTGAACCAACAATATTTCAACAATTTGACATACAAAGCAAACAAGTTATCAAGTAACAAAGAGTTTTAGCTTCTGACAAACTTGCATGCATGTGATCATGTCAATATGTACATCATCGTCAATAAAAGATTTGACTTAACCAAATAAATCATCCAACAAAAGTCAAAATTCAAACCTGATGATAACCCGGTTCAAGGTTATAAATAGCTTGAAAAACAGTTGATGATCCTTCAACTGGTGTCATTAAATAATGGTCAGTCCACCTAAATCAACACAAAACGCCCAAATTTAATCACCAAACTAGGGTTTCAAATTACCAAAAATATTTTGAAGTAATGGAAATATTTACCGTGTGAATGAACCACTTAAGAAGACTTGATGACCACCATAAGGCCATGCAAATCTTGTAGGAACCATAGTAACTGAAAAAGATCCTATTTTTATAATTTCCCCCTAATTCTATGAACTAAATACAAAAAAAAGAACTTTTCAATTAAATTATACCACTTAAACCCCAATTCTCTTAACCTTCAGGTGAAATCAACTATACAATTGAAGTACAGATAATTTTATCAAACCCTGGAAATTTCTGTGGTGAAGAAGAAGAAACTGGAAAGAGAAAAAAAGTAGAGAGTTTTCGGAATAAAAGAGATTCTTTTTTCTTCTTGTGTTTGTAAGAGAAACGACGAGTGGCAAAAACCGTAATATTATACTGCACAATCTTATCTATCCGTTTTTATTTCTACTGCTACTTTGATCCATTTAACCTGACACTCTGTTTACACTTGTCTTAAGCAGGTTGGTGCCCCTGTGGTCACATGGCGCCAGCATTCCAAAATTTAATAACTTACGGGGGTGTATTGGGTTGATATAGATATTATTGCATTATGATTTTAGGGGATTTGTAATGAATCTTAAAAATCCATGAAATACGATGGATTGGATTAGACTTTTTTTATGGAATTACGGAGAATGATAAAGATTTTTCAAAATAAAGATTTTTACTTAGAGCAAAAGACTAGAAAATCCTAAAGTGAATGAATTTGAGCAAATTAGGTAACATTATAAATAGGGAAAATGCTTCTTTCATCCAAAAGTCTTTTAACATTCTTTCATATAAAAGAGTGTATAAAATAGTGGTCGTCAGTCTAGCCTAGGCGAGTAAATTTCAGTCGTCCAAGCTAAATGGAAGAACTTTTTCCGTCTAGGTATTTTTTTAATATTAAATTTCTAAAACGTGGGTTCTAACTAGGTTTTTATAACTAAATTACTAAATTTATTACATGGACGGGTAACTTTTCCCCGTTCAAGTGAAATTCCATACTAGACGGAAAAACTTCACCCGTCTAGCCTCACTACTTCACTACCCCATAGTGCAAAAATCACTCATTCATTTGTAAAAAGGACAGAGTGTTCAAACGCTCTATCCCATAGTCCTTACTCTTAAGAATATTAGATTGGATTTTTAATGGAATCATGAATAATGAAGGATGGTGGTAATTGTAATGACACGATTCTCTACTGATATTGTCCTCATTTAGCCACTACGGTCATCCGGTGGTGTAGAGTTTTCAACGGGCACCACTGCGGTCATCCAGCAGCAGCTTTCCGGGAGGTCACCCATCCCTGGATTGCTCACAGCCCGAGCACGCTTGACTGCAGAGCTTTTTACTAACTCTGGAGCCAGCTATACTTGAAATGCCTCGGTGGACAAACCATTATCTATATTTTATTCGGCAAACCCTACCTGCCGAATCGGGGTATTACAACAACTACCTTAAATTGGATTCGTCATTGGCTCTGGAATTTACAAGACTAGACTTTCGACGTTCCATGTCATTAATGAGACCAGTACCTGGACCATTAATAGACATATTTATGTGTCTAATTTGTTCCTAATTTATCTATTGTTAGAACTCAATAGGGTACTTATATTATGTTTTTATTGTGTTTATAGATATTTTTGAAGAATAAAAAGTCGTGGAAAATCGGCTTAAAAAGTTATAAAGGCACCTACTAAATTGTTAAAGGAACCCAAAGTGTTAAAGGTATCCACCAGTTGGATGAGGGTACACATCACTCCTTTTAAATCCAAATTCGAATTTTGGCGGGAAGATGTTTCTTCTTAACTGCGTGAATCAAAAGTGTGATTTTGGAGATTTTTTTGGTTATTAAAACAAGATATTATCTTGCCATATCATTGAGATTTTATTTATGTTTTGGAACTAGAAAAAAAAAACAAGCAAATATCGGAAGATATTTTGTCCAAAACAAAACATATGGAGATAACACTATCTCGGGAAAAAAAATAGATTTTCTGTCTTTACGAGTCTCTTTGTAATAAAGGAGATGTTATCTCCTTAGGACAACAAGATTTATTCTCGAGCTATGAGATGATGAACAACCTGGTACAAGATTCAGTTGCAGCGGGATAAAGAAAAAAAATATATTCCGGGAATATTTCATTGATTGAGATGATCTGTGAGAAGATTTTTTTTGGACAAGATTCGATATTTGGTTGTTCTAGTATAAATAGAGAGTTTTGGGGGAGAGCTCAGGAGACGAAAAGAAGGGCAAAAAATTACTTCAGAAGATTTTTTCTCTGCTGCTGCTGAAGAACACGAAGAACATAGTCTACGAAAACGGTTTCTTCAACCTCTCAGTCGCAGTTTCTTCATCCATTTGCAACATATATCTTCAGATTTGTAACATTTATCTTCAGATTTGCAATATTTATTTTCAGTCTTGCTCTGTAACAGTGAGTCTGTAACGCCTATAAACGTTGCAAACTCATTGTTTTCTTTATTTTTCTCCTTTTTCATCATTTGTAAACACTTTGAGCCATGAATCATTATTTCGAGCAAGTGATTCATATGAGGAGCTAAACCCCTTTGCTGAGGCGATGGAGGAAGCTATTGTTCCAAGAAAAGTGATATATTTCTATTTTAATTGACTTTTGCAATTTCTTTTATGATTATTTACTTTGATTAAAAATTAATTTAAGGATTTTTATTAAACAATTGTGATTTCTTTTGATATAGCATGCTTAGCCTAGGGTTTTATATGTTCTATACTTTCGATTTACAATTGTTATTTTAAAAATCTACTTTTGCAACATATTAGAATCACTTTAAATATAAAGAATTGCATGAATATTGATTAGATTGAATCACTTTAATTGGTTAAGGGTGGAATCCTGGGTCCCAGTGTCTCTCTAATCTTGATACCAACTTTGCTTTTAGTTTCTAGTTAATTTATTAGAGTTTGAATCTAAAATCAATCTTCACAAGTTCGAGAGTTTGAAATCCTATCTTACCACAACTACAATCCACATCAATTTTTGGCACCGCCGACGCGGACTTGTTTTTAGTTTTTTTTTTTAGGTTAGTTAGTTTATTTTAGTTATATGTTTATTTTTATTTGTTCTATTTTACGTTTTTGGGTATTTTTCTTTGTCTTACAGGTTTTGGATCAAAAAGAAATTGGAGTCAAAGATAAATTGAAAAGAACGGAAAAAGAAGACAAGATTTTTTATTTTATTTTTTAGTTATTTTTCTAATTTTTTTACGGTTTTTCTTTTTCTTTTTTTGAAAATTGTATTAGGAAATTTTTATTATTTTTGTAATTATTTTAGGTATTTTACTGTTTTTTCTTATTTTTGGACTTTGGACTTTGAACTTTTGGACATTATTATTATATTTAAACCTACAGAAGGGTAATTTAAATATAAACTGCAACAGGAAAGGAAGACAATTACGATATTGTCTCGGCCCCTCGGGTTCGTACACTGACATGGGAGTCAGTGGCCCGAGTCAACTACAACCGATTCATCCCCCGTATGGTTCGGGAGGTAAGATTCGATCAACCCACGAACCCCCTGTCAATGAGTTTTATGTATTCCTTCGTAATGCATATATGTTGAGGACTTGGATACTGATTTAATTTTCTAATAAAATAAGGACTCGGATTTCATCACCATTTCCTTCTTGCCCGCTTTAGGAACACGTTATCAACGCGAACCTAAGCTTAAAATTTTGACTAGAAAGAGACCGATAGGGTAACGAGCTTATAAGAAAGTCATTCAAAAGTATTTTATTGGTTACTCTTTTAGCCTATCTCAAAGTTCAGGAAGATTATTTTAAGTAGATTCGAGACGCCTTGTAACCCAAGGAAACGTTGCCAAAGAGGTAGGGTTATCAAAGATCCTTAGATCTTATCTTGTTTCTATTCGACTTAATCTAATTCGGATCGTTCTAAGAGATTTTCTGAAACTGTAACTAGTTGCCTTTTAGAAGAATAAAAGTTGGTCTAGAAACAATCTTAGTGGAGCCATCATGATTTTTGTTTGCTAGATTCAGTAGGTTTGATTTGGTTGAGTCGGCCTTGTTTGTGTATGTTTAGAACCCCCTTCCTGTTAGCATTTATTTTCTTAGATTTTTTTGTAAATATTTTAGGAATTTTTTGTCAGAAAATGCCGAACTGGTATTATGAGGACCAATACAATGAATATCCGACTGAATTTCAAAATAGACATTATCCGTACTATAAACATGGTGTGGATATTCGTCGAGACCGCCACCAACCTTTTGGAGGTTATTGCTCATACCAAGGTGATCCCAATTACTATTCGTACATAAATCTATCATATGAACTTAAAAATGAGCAAAATTCAAGTTCTTTGTCTTGGAGGGATGCTCTAAAGCAGATGCAATCTAGTACTCCCTATGATTACCCAAATCTTTCTATAGAAGAATCACACGAGCAGTTGCGATCTGGTACTCCTTATTATCCATTTGTTTCTCTAGAGAATTCCATCAATGAGTTGAATGAGGATACAATAAGGTTCGTATTAAGTATGGGGGGAACAATTAGTAGCCCAACTCTTTCTCTAGAAGAATCACACGAGAAGTTACGATCTAGTACTCCTTATGATCCATTTGTTTCTCTAGATAATTCCGTCAAGGAGTTGACTGAGGATACAAGAAGGTTCGGATTAAGTTGGGGGGGAACAATTAATAGTCCAACTCTTTATCTAGATGAATACCTCAAGCAGATGACTGAGAATACAAATAGATTTGCATTGAGTGTGAATGAAAGTCTTGCAAAGAATAATATTGCTCAAAATGATCTTAATTTCCAATATAGTGATATCCTTGATAATTATTCACCTAGTCAAGAGGACGAGGATATAATTGGTAGCATTACTTATTTAGACGAGGTTCAAACATCTTCATATTATTATGATGATGGGGATAGTATTGGTGAAGAACTTGAAATATATAGGCAGAGTGATCAAGAAATTGTCACTCCAATTGTGCTTCATGATGATAGTTTTATTTCTGTTTCAAATCTGAATAACTTTAATAATTATTCACTTATTCAAAAGGAAGAGGATTTGACTAGAGAAACAACTGTTTTAGACGATGTAGAATTTTCTTGTTTTGAAGCCGATAATAGTTTAGAGGAACGAGTTTGTCCTGAGACTAGTGATTTAGAGTCTAACGATTCGAAGACAATAGTCTATGACGAAGATGATAGACTTTTAGAGAATTTTAATATGATAGAAGATGATTTGATTCAGGTTGATATAATAGTTTCCCCATTGGATTTTGTTGTCCTAGACACCCAACCTTTTCAGGTCCCAGAGGCTCAAATACCAGTGATCTTAGGTCGTCCCTTTTTAGCTACATACAATGTCGTCATCAATTATGGAAATGGAATAATTAATTTTTCTTTTGGTAACATGACTGTTGAACTGAATCTATTTAGTATGAGTAGACAACCTTCTTATGAGATCAATGATTTAGAAGAAGTGAACATAATTAGTACTTCAGTTCAGAAATCTATTCCAAACACTTTGTTAGAAGATCCATTAGAGAAATGCCTAGCCCACTTTGGGTTTGATGTTGACGATGATAGTGTTATTAATGAGGTGAATACTTTGTTAGATTATGTACCTTTGATGGACACTTATAATATATGGAAAGCTAAGTTTGAACTTCTACCAGTTTATAAGTCTACCTTATTTCCTTATATAAAGGAAGTTGAGTGCAGTTCTGACCTTAAGGACCCTAGAATCCAACCAACATTTTTTAGTTCATTTGAGAGTAATGTCCACCATAAGTTTGGAGGTACCGATGATTCTTATGATTGTTAAGTATCCATGCTTAAAGTCCCTTGTTCGGGGCTTGACATTTGCACCTCTACCATTTTTCAAGATCATCTTCAAACTAGATTCTCTGAGCATGTTGATGTCCAAAAAGAAGTTCAGTTGTTAGAAACCCATCCTCTGGTCGATGTGGTTCACCTAGGCAATAATACCAAAATGGACTTTGTTTTCCCACCAAAAAATTTTCTTCCAATTGTGAGAACGTTTGAATTTCAAAATAGTCAGTTATTAAGTTTTGAGACTAAGCATAATTACTTTAGGAGATTAGAATCGACACATTTGCTTAAAAATGACTATCATTTTCATAGTAGTCAACTGTGTGGGTCTAATCTGATTGCGTTTGAGGATCCACAATTATTTAGGTTATTATTATGTGCCTTAAATTTATTAGTTGAGTTTTTCCAGACTCTACAACTTGATCCTCCGGATCCTTCCTATGAGGAAATTCAGCCTAAAGAGATTTATCTAGACCCTTTTATAGAGCCTGAACCTGAACCACGGCTATATGTAGTTTTCTTAAACAGAAAACTAGATAAGGGTGTGCTCGGTTTGTTCACTTTTTGGGCCTGCTGCAGTTTCCTTCTATTTTGGATAGCATTATTTTATTCAAATGACCCACAGTTGTTCCGACTATTGTTGTATGATTCTATGAGGTGACTAATTCTTTCTTAGTCTGGCTGAAGACTTTAAACTTAGCACTTCTTGGTAGGTAACCCATGCTCATGCGACACGGTAATATCTTTCCTTAACTCATTTCCTTCGATTGGTAACAGTTTCTCCTTGTTCATGCTTTTCATCTTGAGAACATTGAGGACAATGTTAGATTTAAGTTTGGGGGTAAGAGAGAAACTTTTAGTGAAAATATGAAACTCCAAAGTCTAGAAACTTGTGAACAATACAGGATGACACTAACCATTCTAGGTAGATAGAAACTTAGCTCTTTTTTTATAGGAATTGGTGTGCCCAGCTAAATAGTCTATTCATAAAATGATGCCTAACTCAGGAATTAGAAATAACATGATAGTTGTCACCATATCTCGGAGTCTACCTCGACCATATCACCTTCTGTTTTTATTTTTGCAATTTTTGTATTTCTCTAAGTGATCTGGTGGGGTACCAGTATAGAATTGTTATCACCGCCAGGATGAAGTAGTATGTTTGAGATCAAGCCCTAATATTGTATTATGTAGACCATTTTTCAATTAAAAAAAAATATATTCGAGTATTGACACTTTGATAGCAATGTGTGTGTGTTCTCACTGTCTCCGTCGTATAAGCAAGCGTGGGACGCAGGATCCATGAGAACTATCATGTAAGATGCTGATAAGGAGCATGCGCTTGGATTCATTTGATCCAATCATGTTGTCAGTGCATTTAAAAATAATAAATAATTATTTTAAATAAATTGACCACTGGGACCCTTGTGTATACCAGTTGAGTCGATATTAGTATAAGGAGTAAGACCAGTGGGAGCTATCTCAATCCGTTAGGATTCATCCTGGCACTGACCTTCAGAAAGATATAGGAAACACCGTTCACCTTAGTCAACATGCACAAACTTCATCATCTCCATATCCATCTTCTAAATATTTTTATGTGATTGAACTTTGATAGATTCAGAATATCGTGGTTGAACGACTATCTAAGCAGAGCTGTGTTTTCTTATATATGAATTTTAGTATGCTGAGTGCAAACTCGTGTACAACAATTGGACTTATAGGGTAATGATTTCCATAGCCGAAGAATTTAGTATGCCAACTGAATAGCTTATTTAGTGTCTACCCTCAGTCATTCACAAGTAGCTAGAGTTTGGAGTAAAGGTTTTGTGGGTACACCTCTTGTAAACCCTCACGAGGCTAAAACTCGTCCACTAGGGACACCTAGGGGTTTAAAGGCTTATTGCACACGTTAAGTGCAATCGCGATGCCTATGAAAGTGAGTTAGGGTTTTCTTAGATTAGATTTGCTCGAGGACTAGCAAAATATAAGTTTGGGGGTGTTCGATAGACACATTTAAGTGTCTATTATGTTTTTATTGTGTTTATAGGTATTTTTGAAGAATAAATAATCGTGGAATAATCGGCTCGAAAGATATAAAGGCATCCACTAAATTGTTAAAGGCACCAAAAGTGTTAAAGGCATCCACTAGTTGGATAAGGGCACCCATCACTCCTTTTAAATTCAAATTCGAATTTTTGGAGGGAAGATGTTTCTTCTTAACTGCGTGAATCAAAAGCGTGATTTTGGAGATCTTTTTGGTTATTAAAACAAGATATTAACTTGCCATATCATTGAGAGTTTATTTATGTTTGGGAACTAGAAAAAAAACCAAGAAAATATCGGAAGATATTTTGTCCAAAACAAAACAGATGGAGATAACACTATCTCGGAAAAAAAATAGATTTTCTGTCTTTATGAGTCTCTTTGTAATGAAGGAGATATTATCTCCTTAGGACAACAAGATTTCTTCTCGAGTTATGAGATGATAAACAACCTGGTACAAGATTCACTTGCAGCGAGATAAAGAAAAAAAATATATTCCGAGAATATTTTATTGATTAAGATGATCTGTGAGAAGATTTTTTTTGGACAAGATTCAATATTTGGTTGTTCTAGTTTAAATAGAGAGTTTGGGGGACATCTCAGGAGACGAAAAGAAGGGAGAGAAATCACTTTAGAAGATTTTTTTCTCTGCTGCTCATACGAAAAACAGAGGCTACGGCAACGGTTTCTTCAACCTCTCATCCACGGTTTCTTCATCCACTTGCAACGTATATCTTTATATTTGCAACATTTATCTTCAACCTTGCTCTAAAACAATGAGTCTGTAACGCCTATAAACGTTGCAAACTCATTGTTTTCTTTATTTTTCTCCTTTTCCATCATTTGTAAACACTTTGAGCCATGAATCATTAATTTGAGCAAGTGATTAATATGAGGAGCTAACCCCTTTGCTGAGGGGACGAATGAAGCCATTGTTCCAAGAAAAATGGTATATTTTTATTTTAATTGACTTTTGCAACTTCTTTTATGATTATTTGCTTTGATTAAAAATTGATTTAAGGATTTTTATTAAACAATTATGATTTATTTTGATAGACAATGCTTATCCTAGGGTTTTTGATGTTCTATACTTTCGATTTACAATTGTTATTTTGAAAATCTACTTTTGCAACATATTAGAATCACTTTAAATGTAAAGAATTGCATGAATATTGATTAGATTGAATTACTTTAATTGGTTAATGGTGGAATCCTGAGTCTCAGTGCCTCTCTAATCTTGATACCAACTTTGTTTTGAGTTTTCTAGTTTATTTATTAGAGTTTGAATCTAAAATCAATCTTTACAAGTTCGAGACTTTGAAACCCTTTCTTACCACAACTACAATCCATATCAACCATCCCGTCAAACGTACTATCCCACCCTTGACAGGTGACTCGTTGTCGACTCTGATACCATATGTAATGATCCGACCTTCTATCGAACTTAGCCATTGAGGTCATCCGTCAGTGTAGGGTTTTCTACAGGTACTGATACGCTTATCCCTGTATTGCTCCCTGCCTAAGCACACTAAACTACAAAACTTTTTGTCAACTCTAGAGCCAACTGTGCTGAAAAGACGTTATGAAAGGATAAACCATTACTTATATTCCAATCGGCGAACCCTACCTGCCGAATCGGGGTATTATAGTGATGGCGGTGGTGGCAATAACGACAAAGATGGTGTTGTACTAGTGATGTGGTGGTGTTGGTAGTAGTTACGGTCGTGATGGTGGTGGAGGCGAACAAAGTGTTGTTGGCTATGGTGGTGGCACATAGGTGGTGGTGGTGTTGGAGGAGGTGGTGTTAGTGCTGGTGGTGGTGGCGGTGTTGGAGGTGGTTTTGGGGTTAGGTGGTGGCACAGAGGTGTTAGGTGGCGATGAAGATGGTGATGTGGTGCTGACAAAGGTTGCAACGACGACGACGACGGTGGTGCTAGTGCTGCTGGTGGTGGTTGCAGCGGAGGTGGTGTTGATTGTGGTGGTAGTACAAATATGTTGGTGGTGGTGGCGGCAATGAAGATGGTGTCGTAGTGGTGGTGGTTGTGCTGCTGGTAGTGGTTCAAGTGGTGGCTCATGTGGTGCTAATGATGGTGGTGACGGAGATGGTGTGGTGGTGGTGGTGGTGCGGGAGGTGGTGTTGGTTGTATTGGTGGTGCTGGTGGCGGTGGTGGTAACGGAAATGATGCTAGTGATGTTTCTTGTGGTGGTGGAAGAGGTTATGCAGTGCTACTGCTTGTAGTGGTGGTGCTGGTGGCGAGGACGGAGGTGGTGCTGGTGGTGGTGGGTAGTAAAAATGTGAATCTACAAGTTTCCACAAAAGTTTATTGTCTTGGGTTAAGATTTGTTGAAGAAAATAATGTTTGTATTTTTCCTTGTAATATCCAAAAAATCCACAAAAGATTTGGGTATCTAACAATCCATAAAAATCTAAATGAATTGGATACCTCGGAATTTTACGGAGTTTAATATCCATAAAATTGAATACCTTGGAAACTTAATGAATCCAAATAAATTTAAATTGAATAACATGGAATTTTCGGGTGTCTTTATTATCTAAATAAATCCCAACCCAATACACTTCTTCACGGAATCCAGATCAATACCCGTAGAAGAGCTGTAAGAGGAATCAGGCGAAATTTGAGTGAACTCGTTTTTTGAGAACTTTTTTGAATTTTGCATATTCCATCTCTTTAATTATGTCTTTTATTATCAACTTTAATTCTCATTTTAAATAGTTGTTTTTGTATCAAGTTAGATTATGTTTTCTTAGAATATAATTTAAAATTCATTCCTTACATTCTCTTTAAGTGAAAATGTCTAACTAATCATATGATTCTCCCTAATGTGTTTATAGGTTGTGTTTACCCGAATGGAGTTTTCCTTGTTATCAGTTGTGGTTATAGCGTTTTTTGTTGTTAATAGGAAGCTTGTAGAAGCATTAGTGTTCTCGGTGGAATCTACTATTACAACTTACAAGGATAGTTGAAGTCCATAACTGGTACAAACCTGATTCAAATCGGAAACCCGAATGTTTTTGCAACTACATTTACCATAAAGACGGTTATAAATTTCAAAATATTTTCCCTCTTCTTCTTTGGTCAAACGCCAGTTATCCATATTCCTATTCTGTTAAAGATATTCACTATAAAAATCCTGCTGAATTGCTGAAGTTTTAGAAGGAAATTTGCATAATCCTAATAGAAACCTTGTTAGATATAACAACATCTCGTTAATCATTATTCCTGATTATATGAGTTTCAACTCTTATCCAATTACGATAAAAAACAGGAAAACAATGGATCTAGGTACTAAGTTCAAGAATGCCACTCTAAGTTATAAGCAACATCAGAAGTTATAATTCATCACCCTAGGGAAACTGAAGAAGAAGGTGATTCTCAATGGGAGATCTATTTAATAGGTAAAATAATAATCGAAGGAAAGATGGGTCCTAAAGATATCGAAAAACATATCAAGATAACTTGGGCATTCATTCATCCTGCTGAACTACAATTTTGAAATTGACCCAAATGTCTTGGTGTTTAAATTCAAGGTTGGGTAACACTCAATAAGGCGTCTGATGAAAGACCGTCGCTTTTTGATGGGAACCTATTAATACTTCATGACTATAATTCTCTAGCTATTTATCAAGAACTAAGTTGGGAACATCAAATGTTTTGGATTCATTTAAAGGCTCGGCTACCTAAGCATATGAATATGAATGTTGTGCAGTAAATAGTAAATATTATGGGTGAAGTTGTGGCTATATATCCATCAAATGCAATTCCAATTTCAGGAGAGCCAGTTAAAGTATATGTCAAGATTAACATCAATAACCCACTCATAATAGGAGTTACGACTATCAATGTTGACAAGATGGATGATGTAATTTATGAGAAGCAACCGCATAATATCTTCCCTTAAATGTTACATAATCAACCACACAAAGTTTGTCTAAGTTTGTCCTTAGGTGAATAGGTTGAGTAACCTATTTATAGTAGTTGTGGAACACATTGATATAGTAAGTGGTGGAATTTATGGAATACTAGAACAGTGGGGACTATAGAGAACATGGTGAAGTCATGTCCGCAATGTAAGGAAGACTGACAATTATACGCGCATTACTCCCTTCACTCCTTTAACTGTTTATACGACTTAGTTACTTTCCCGTCGTAAGTTTATTGCTACATCACACTTGTTGTAGACCGCCAGACCAAAATTCTAGTGAATATCCTCCATGTGAAATGTTTGATATCTCGTATAAAATTGACAGTAGAGCTCAAGTATTGCTACTATTATTAGTTAAGTCATAAGAGTGACTTACTTAATTAGTTGATGAAGAAAGACGCTCAGAATACTAATTATTTAAGTACACTGACTAGTATCAAGTCTAATAAGATTAGTAAGTTAATCAGTGACTTAGTGAACTTAGTAAGTCAAATATAGAAGACTATTAACATTATTGAGCTTTGAGCTCTGATGGTGCTAACCATGAGCATTAGATGGCATGTTAATGCCACTGCTAGTAGTTGATGTCAAATATTGGCAGTTGAGTAAGTTGGGTCCTTATAGTCAATAGAGCATTTCATGGCATCAGTACGAGATGATGAATGGCCAATGAAGGAGATGAGAGAGAATGGCGCCAGTAAGATCCTAACAGTGACGCCTGAAAGCTGTAGAAGTCGATAGTGATGTACGAACATCACCTTGTTACTTCTGTCAATGTTCTGAGTGACTATGTCGATGGTATAGACATCTGGACCTGGAAATTAATTAGATACAAAACTATGAATGACTTTTCTAACCTTTTCTTCTTCGAAAGGTTTTTCCAGCATTATTTTGTGTTGGATGCTTATAACAAGCATTTGAAGATCCTCAAAATTTGGTCTATTAGGAGTGGTCTCTTTAAATAGATTTAAGTAGAAACTATGGGCTTCCTCATTTATCAAATCCTTATCATGGCGCATAGTGCCATTAATAATCAGTAAATTAATATTGTTGTCCATTTTCTTGGACGAAACATTTTTCTGAAAGAATTTAGAGTTCCTCTCTTCATACGCTAACCACTGACCATTTACTCTAGCATGCCACTTTCTATGAAGGTTAGTAGCAGCTTGTTTGTACAGAATTTTGGTCCCTTCTCTTTCCACAAAATCTACTTCAGAGAGAAAATTTATTTCCTGTAGACTATCAAAAACATCAATAAGATTCTCAAGCCTATCAACTTTATCTTGCAAAGAACCAAAACTAGTTCTACCCCAACTCTTAATGAAAAATTTCAAGCCTTGAAGCTTCTTAGCGAAAACAAAATTTGGTTTTCTAGAGAAAGATAAGTTTGCCCACAAATCTTTCACATTATCACGGAAATGGGGGTGAGACAGACTATAATTCTCAAAACAAAAAGGAGACTTATAAGAGGTACCTCCATTACAGTTGAGCAGGATTGAAGTGTGGTCTGAAATAAGTCTTTTTGATCTGAATTGAACTAAAGTAGGGTATATTTATTCTCAATCTGTCATAAACACAAAAAGATCCAATTTGCAGAGAATATGAGGATTTTGCGAATTTTTCCCCGGATATGGGAATTTCAATAAGACTATGAAATCAATGAACCTTCTGAAATGTCGCCTATGTACCAAACAACGACCTAGAATTCTTTCAGATTGACTCAAAATTGCATTCCAGTTTCCACCTAGTAACCATGGTCCGTCCATTATAGTTTGAATATCATATAACTCTTACCAGAACTGAGAATAATCGGCATAGTCCGAAGCACATTTATAGCAGTAAAAATCCAGATGAAATTATCACAAAGATTTCGAAATTTGATAGTTGCAACAAAAAAACGCCCAATAATTGATCTTCAAGAGCAACTACATTTCTGTTCCACATAATAATGATTCTTTCTGATCTTCCTTCTGATGGTAAAAAAATAAAATCCCAACTATTACTTCCCCACAAAGATCAAATTAGAGCATCATCAAAAAACTTTTTTTAGACTCCTGTATTGTACAGATAGAAGCTTGGTTTTTCCTAATGGCATTGCGAATAACAGTGGTCTTAGCCACCTTGCTCAAACCCCTTATATTGCATGAAAATATACTATAATCCATTAAGACTTAAGCCATCCCTTGAGGAAAAGGAGTTAGATGTCTCAATGAAACTTAGAGAATTAGGGGACGGAATAACCCTATTAGCCGATAACAAATGACCCCTTTCCTCTTCAGCTTCCCAAATTTCATCACCGGAGTCAAAATCGAAGTTGTCAAGCCCATCATGATTTTCAAATTGATTTTCCCTAGTGTCAGCATTAGATTTTTTTTAATTCCAATAAAATATATTTACAAATTTCTCTTGAAGATATATCATTGCAATTGATACCAAGCATTTTGTTGAAAGATAATTAGAGATCAATAAGGTGCTGGATATCACTCTTCAGAAAAAATTTAGGTCGACTAGAAATAGGTCTTGAAGAGATAGAAGTGGTCTCTGAGAGCATCCACAGTAGGACGACTAGACTAAATGATTAAAGAATAAAAAAATTTACTCTTTACTCCGCCTGAAACGCAACGGAGAGGGATTAAATTTTGATCGGGAGGTTGTCTAATCTAGCGCCTGGCGTTGGGCGCATGTAGAAGTATACATCTGTTGAAATTTTGTTTTACGGGCGTACGCCTGTGAAGACGCTTGGTTGGGGAGGACGCTGCATGAACGCTCGGTGGGAGGCGGAACCCAAAAGAACGTCTGATGATAGACGCACGCCTAGAGGCACGCCCCAGAGACAGGCGCTCTCTTAGCCAAACGCCTGATGGGGCGTTATCCTAGACACACGCCCGGTCACTTTTCTTCACGTGCAGCTCGTTCGTGTTTCAAATAAGACGGACGCATGCTTAGACATACGCGCGTCTCACCAGGCGGAGAGCTGGGTGAACGCCTGATGGGGCAGAGCAATTTATGTTTGCACAACTCTCTTCTCCTCTCAACATTTTTATTTTTCTCCTAAACATTTCCAACAACAGACGAACTCCACTCACACGCGCCTACCACACCACTTTAGGAAACCAAATTCTCCCAGATCAAGCTCAACCTCCTTTCAAATTTGCAAAAGCTTGGCAGATTTGATACCAACGAATCGAAGTTAGGATTATTCCAAAGCAAGGTAATAAACTCAAACTTTGCCATAAATTTTAATGGATTTTATAGGTTTAGATTATGATTTATTGTAATATTTTGTTAATTAAATTTGTATATATATATGTTTAAAGATTATACATATAATTATGAAATAGACATATTAGGTTTTAAAAAATGTAATTTTAGAATCGTGTATAATTCTAGGGTTTATGGAACATGTAAATTGGGTATAAAAAATTGATGAGAATTTGTTGAATTGAAGTTAAAATTGATTAAGTAGTTGGTTAATTTGAGTTGGGTTGTGGTTCATTTTATGATTAATTATTTGATATGATTGTTTATGAAATTTGGGAACTTAAAATCAATCATATCAAATCAATTGATTTAGTGATCAATTAATTATGTTTTGTTGCCACCCATTATGCTCAACTGAATCAATCTATGATAGGCTTTTTTGCAAACTTATGAAATCGTCTAAGAACAGATTATTTGGTTTATTGTTTAAGAGTTTGAGAGATAGATACCAAAAAAATATGAATCAAACTCCCTTTTTTTCTTCTTATTTAACCGTAAACTTTAACTCCATCTTTTCTCTCTTCATCGAATGTTTTTCTTTGTTGATTCTCAGAGAACTTCACGCTGATTCTGAAGATGAACAGGTCTAGAGTTACAAGATCCGGACGAATTGGTTTCAATCCACCATCAACTGAATCTAAAGGGGTGTAGTTGTTGATCCACAAATTCAAGATTTAGTGAATGAAGAAGTTTAATCACCAGTGATTGATATCGAAATGTCTGCTATAAGGAATCGAGCAAATTTGTTTGTCAGGGTCTTGAGCCATTCGATTGACGCTGGGGAGTTGTTGAGTGTTGAAAAACAAAGAGCAATTCTACAAGTGCTTAAAGAGATATCAAAACCTGAAGAACGAAGGTGTATGACGAGGAGGCCTGAATGTTTATCACCATTTGGCGGGGATGTTCAAGAGAATGTTGGTCGCCCCACATAAATAAATTATGGACTTTGTTCTATTTTTATGTTTTTATCTTTTAGATAAAACTTTGTCGTAGCGTTGTTGGTTATGGTGTTGAACCTTATTAGTACTTTTATTATGAATATGAATTTCTTAATTTAGCTTGAATGAGTGGCTTGTAGTTTGTTTTTCTTTTATATTTTTCTTCTGATTGGTCGAAAATGAGTGGTTGGTAGTTCTTTTTCATCTAAATTACTTAATTATTTATTACTAAATATATAAATTATAAAAGTAGAAACTGAAAATGCCAATCCATTAATAATCCAAATAATTAAGGTTTTAGCTAAACGGAGATACCCGAGATTTTGTATGTACAAGCCCCTAAAATTAGCTAACTTTTTGGAACATATTTAAGTGATACAATTTTTCAGAGCTTCAAGTGGTTGGTTTTTTTTTTGTCGTTCTCTTCATAATATATTTTAATTTCTTTCTATATAATTCAGATGAGTGATATAATTAATTATGGTATGTACATATTTTTAAGGCTATAGCCTGGATGCTTCGTCAAACAACCGAGATAAAGGTGGGTAACCCCAGGTTCTTGCCAAATGTTGTGGTTGAGGATTAGATCTTGCAGTAGTTTGGTAGGCTTATACAACACAAATATCCTAAGTTATAGGGTTCACATTTAGTGCTTGGTAGAACAAGAGGAGTTTTTCTTTTATTTAATTAAAAATATATGAGTAGATGTACTCATTCGTTGCAGTATGAATGTGTCTTACTTTCATGTTCTGGACCACATACAATAATATGCTCTTACTTATCTTTAATCTTCATTTTTATATTTACAGTTTTCTTCGACGCGTATCTGATAGACATATTTTTTTGTATCTAAATTTTTCTCGATTTCATATATTGTTTGTACTCAATTTTATACTTATCTTGGTATTTTATGTATTTGTAGGTATTTTTAAGAAATAAAAATTTACGGAAAAATAGCTCGAAAATTAATAAAGGCACCCTTCATAAATTACTAAAGGCACCCAACACTTGGATTAGGGGCACCCTCCTTCTTAAGTTCAAAATCCAAAAATGGCGGGAGATATTTCCTTTCTGCGTAAGAGTGACCTGTTGAGCTCCAAAGTCAATTTTTAAGGGATTCAAAGGCAGACTTCGATATTAAAGTGAGGAAGCAATCAAAAGAGGATCAACACACGTAAATTACAAGAGTTTAAAGCCGTAAAATAAGCTGAAAAAAAATCAAAGTTAGTACCGAAAAAAGGAAATATTCTCTGTAGAGATTAACGAGAATTAGAGTTGGTTTTGGATTGACTTATGGGTCCTTATAAGTTAGGGAAAGGCTATTAGGGTTTACTAATCCTATAAATAGCGAAGAGATTAAAGAAAAAGTTATCCAGAGTCAAGAGAGAAAATTCCGGAAGAAAAAAAGATAGTTGTTGCGAAGAGGAAGAAGATGAACAGACTACACCTAAGAACACTCGTGAAATCCTTTTCCTATTCTTTACTCTTTACTGCAACCAAAGCCTGTCGTTTATTCGACAATGTTACTTATTTTTTTATACCACAGAAAACACTTTGTTTGCGACATTTATATTCATATCAAAGTGTTCTGTGTTAATTTTTTTTACTCTTCTTTTCTTCTTGTAAACACTTGTGAGCTATGAATAATTATTTTGAGAGAGTTTTTGACATGAGGAGCTAAACCCCATCACTGAGGCGACGGAGAAAGCTATTTTTCCAATAATAAAGTGGTATATTTCTTTTTAATTAATTTTTATAATTCTTTTTATGATTTTTGCATTGATTTAAAATTGGTTAAATGATTTTTATTAACTAGATGTGATTTATGCTGCCTAAAGCTCTTGATGTTCTATGTTTGTGATTTACACCTATTATTTTGAAATTTTACTTTTGGCTATATTTTAGAATCAAATTGAATGCGTGAATTGTAAATTTTTTGTTCTTAATTGAATTACTTAAAAATCTTCTTGAGTTTTATTTATATTCTTGAATCAACTTTTAATTGAATTAACTAGTTTTTAAATTAATTCTAAAAAAAATCTTCACAAGTCCTAGCGAACGAACTATTTTTACCACTTTTCTGAAACTACCAAGTTTTTGAATATGGATCAAACTTCTGACGGTTATCAAATCTAGTGTAATTGTAAAGAGCATGGGCTTGCTCTTCATTGGTATTTCCCTCCCAAACTGACCAGGGCTCTATTCCACAACTAGATTGATTTAACTCTAAAGCTACCCTTTTTGCTATTGTTGCAATTTTGGCATCTGATTCAAAAGTTCCATCTACCCTATTGACATTACCTTGGTTCGGTAAAAAATTTCTCTGGGGTTCCCTATTACATTCCCATTGCTGGGTTTTTCCAGCGATTTCTTTCAAAAATATCATAACTTCATCAAAAGCTTTACTATCAAACCAACCTGTACACAACGACTCGACCATGATCGTCGTTGGATAATCTAGCCCTTCATAGAGAATCTGGACTAGTCTAACCTTTTCTAAACCATGATGAGGACATTGTATCAATAAATCATTGAACCTCTCCAAAAACCTATACAAAGATTCTCCCTCTTGTTGCACGAATGTGGAAATCTCTCACCTAATAGATGATGTTTTGTGCCTAGGGAAAAATTTCGAGAGAAATGCAGATGTAAGTTGTTCATATGTTTCAATAGACTCAGATGGCAAACTATATAACCATGATTTGGCCTTGTCTCTCAGGAAAAAAGGGAACAACCTAAGTTTCAAATATGAATTCTTAGGGTACTACAGATTTCCTCAAATTCCCAAATATGAAAGTATGGGTTTTCATTTTCTTTTCCTAAGAATATTGGGAGCATCTGTATGGTCCAAGGTTTCAACTCATAGTTTGCTTCAGTTGTAGCTAACTTGATACAAGATGGACGACTAGTCTTAGTGGGATTCGACAGAGCTTTTAAAGTCGCCATTTTTGGCATTATAAGAGGACTAGGAGTAAATTCCTCACACAAAGTCAAACTTTCAAAATTAAAATTTTCAAAAACAGAACTCTCAAAGGAAGAGTCCTCGAGATCCTTGTTTTCAGAAAAAGAACTTCTACTCTCGTTACTAATCAAACGACCAATAAAATCTCTTTCCCAAGCACGCTCGTTAATGGTCTTGAGCGGTCTTGGCATACACTAAAAAAGACTAAAAAATAAAATCCTAATTGGAAAGGGAACTCTAAACAAACACAAGCAAGGCTGACTCAAATAAATCAGTCTTATTGAATCTAGCAAACAAAAAACATGATGGCTCCACTTAGATTGTTTCTAGACAGCTTTTATTCTTCCAAAAGGCAACTAGTTACAGTTTTAGCAAAACTTTTAGAACGATCCGAATTAGATTAAGTTGATCGAGAGAGGCAAGATAAGCTCTATGGAGCTTGGATAACCCTACCTCTTTTGCAAATGTTTCCTTAGGTTACAAGGTGGCACGAACCAACTTAAAATAATCTTCCTGATCCTTGAGTTGAGATAATAAAGTAACCAATACAATCCTTTCGATAGATTTTCCAATAAGCTCGTTACCTATCGGTCTCTTTCTAGTCAAATTTTAGGTTTAGGTTCGCGTTTGGTAACGTGTTCCTAAATCGGGCAAGAAGGATACTACGATAAAATCCAAACTCTTATCTTGTATGGCCAGTTCTTTCCCTTTACTTGAAATTAAAGTCCGTATTCAATTCCTCAACATATTTGCATACGAAGGAATACAGTAAACCCACTAGCAGGAGATTCGTGGGTTGATCGAGTTTTACCTCCCATTCCAGACGACCGATGAACTGTTGAAGTCGACTCGGGCCAATGACTCATGTGTCAGTGTACGAACCCAAGGGGCTAAGACAATATCGTAATTGTCGTCCTTCCTTGTGTAGTTTATATTTAATACTACCCTTTCATAGGGTTTAAAAATAAAAAAATGTCCAAAAATGTCCCAAATGTCCAAAATGTCCAAAAATAAAAAAATTTACAAAAACAATAAAAAATTTCCTAATACAGTTTTTTTTTAAAAGAAAAATAATTAAAAACCCTAAATTAAATTAAATGAAAATAAAAAAAAAAATTGTCTTCCTTTCCGTTTTCTTTGCTTTAACTTTTACTCCAAGTCTTTTAATCACCAAAATCTTTGGCCCTGTTTCTTTTCGTTTTCGTTCCAAAATTATAGCAAAAGAGAAATACCCAAAAAACGTGAAATAGAACAAAATAAATAAAACCTAAAAAAATAATAAAAAAAATCTAAAACCCTAAACCTAAAAACAAGTCCCCGGTACCGGCGCCAAAAACTTGGTAGTTTCAGAAAAGTGGTAAAAATAGTTCGTTCGCTAAGACTTGTGAAGATTTGTTTTAGACTTAATTTAAAAACTAAAATAGAAAACTCAATTAAAAGTTGATTAAAGACTATAGAGAAAACTGAGACTAAGGATTCCACCATTAACCAATTTTTAAATGATTCAATTAAGAACAAAATTTTTGCAATTCATACATTCAATTTGATTCTAAAATATTGCCAAAAGTAGATTTTCAAAATAATAGATGTAAATCACAAGCATGGAACATCAAGAGCTCTAGACTAAGCATGAACCATTAAACAAAATCACATCTAGTTAATAAAAATCATTTAATAAATTTTAAATCAATGCAAAAATCATAAAAAGAATTGTAAAATTAATCAAAAAGAAATATACCACTTTATTATTGGAAAAATGATTTCCTTTGTCCCCCCAATGATGGGGTTTAGCTCTTCATGTCAAACAGTTTCTCAAAATAATTATTCATAGCTCACAAGTGTTTACAAGAAGAAAAGAAAAGTAAAAAAAATTAACACAGAACACTTGATACGGATATAAATGTTGCAAAAAAAGTGTTTTTTGTGGTACAAAGAAAGAAGTAACACTGTTGAATAAACGACATACTTTGGTTGCAATAAAGAGTAAAGAATGGTAACGGATTTCACGACTGTTTTTGGTTGTAGTCTATTCTTCTTTTTCCTTTCACATCAACTATCTTTTTTTCTTCCGAAAATTTTCCTTTCGACTCTGGATAGTTTTTTCTTTAATCTCTTCGCTATTTATAGGATTAGTAAACCCTAATAGCCTTTCTCTAACTTATAAGGACCCAAAAGTCAATCCAAAACCGACTCTAATTCTCGTTAATCTCTACAGAGAATGTTTCCTTTTTTCGGTACTAACTTTGATTTTTTTCAGCTTATTTTACGGCTTTAAACTCTTGTAATTTACGTATGTTGATCCTCTTTTGATTGCTTCTTCACTTTAATATCGAAATCTGCCTTTGAATCCCTTAAAAATTGACTTTGGAGCTCAGCAGGTCACTCTTACGCGGAAAGGAAATATCTCCCGTCATTTTCGGATTTTGAACTTAAGAAGGAGGGTGCCCTTAATCCAATTGTTGGGTGCCTTTAATAATTTGTGCTAGGTGCCTTTATCAATTTTCGAGCCGATTTTTTTTGCAAATGTTTATTTCTTAAAAATACCTACAAATACATAAAATACCAAGATAAGTACAAAATTGAGTATAAACAATATATGAAATTGAAAACAATTTCGACATAAAAAAATGTATCTATCAGTATCCAACTTTCTCTTCATTCTGCAATAAAGTAAGGTTTTTTCACTTCTCGACTTTCATTTCTAAACATTTTCACTTTGATAAACATAGTACCTTTATTTTTTAGTAATGGTGTATCATTTGCATATATCAATTTCTTATTTTTGTAAAGATCTTAGCTTCTTCTGAAGCTATGGAATGACTAATGAGTCATGTTGGTTCAACAGGTCATTCCCTTCATATTTTATAAGTCTGGATCAAGATATCATGTCACCTTTTGTTGGGAATAGAAATAAATTACGCGATATTATCTTTTTGCGAACACATCAAAACTCCTAGGTAGTCCAATCTGAAAGGAATGTTGCATCATCCATCTGTTATACTCAATTTAGTTTAATTTTTAACATTCAACTATATCATTTGTTGGAAACTCACCACTAGACTTAAATTTTTGTTGTGTTTATATTTTCTTTGTGTTGTTTGAATGTAACCAGTTGCTTGAATGTAAGAAATAATAACCTTGTAACTATTTTTTGAAAGAATAAGTGATGTTGTTGGAATGATTTCAGTGTAATAAATCTCCTTCATTTGAAACTGTTAAGTACCAAATATTGTAACTGGTATATATCAGTGGTAAATTACCATAAACGTGTGCATTTTAATTCTTAATCAGTCATGACAAAATTCGTAGAAAATTTCCTTGTAATAATAGAGACGGGAAGGAACCATGGCTTCCATCGTGGCAAGAAGTATTAGCCACGAGACTATTTGTTACGGGTACCCGATCGTGGTAAATTATCTTTTGCCACGGATTTTTGATCAACTGCCACGGTTTTCAAGCGTCACTAAGCTCAGTATTTTTGTAGTGTCACAAAATATGAATTAGAGTATAATTATAAGAATAAGTTCATTCCACAAAGAGGTTGTAATGACCCGTAATCAGGTCAGTGCCATTAAACTGGCCAAATGATAATTACACCACATAATGACTTAATTAATTATATTTGAGGAATTAATTATAATAATTTGGATAAAAAAAATTAGTACCATTAGATATATCTTGAAAATTTATCCAAAATGGACTATTAAAACGCATCAATCGGATATCGGACGAGGGAGATATACCACTCAAAAGTTTACATGAAAAGTTTGACTTAAAGTCAATTTGGCTTGACTGCGGGAATTGACCAAATAAGTGATAAACTATAGTTTGTTAAATAATTAGGGTTAAAAATAATTAATTAAGTTTAGGGTTAAACTAAATTATTTTATTAATTTAATTATAACAAGTTTAATAGGAGTGTAAGAGTAATTATATTTTGAATTTTAAAATAATTTCGTGAGAAACTTATCTTCTTCTTGTTTTACCTAGTTTAATTGGGGGCTAGTGGAAATAAATGATCATATAATAGTAATACCCCTACCCCTTAGCCATATATTTTTATAAATGACTAAACTACCCTTGTATGATTAGTTTAGGTAATTAATAAGATTAGATTAATTATGTATTATATATATTATGATTAGAATTAAAGTTAGATTAATTTTTTATTTTTTTTATTAAGCGAGGAAGAAAAGGGGCTTTCACAAGTTCTTCAGGGGTCGTCATCGTTGTAACAACATACTCTGACTACCCTCACCTATTACATTATCGGTCTATGAAAAATCGTCATGGTCATATTTTCTGACCCTGACGATCCTAACCTGGTTTGAGTCGTCACTATCATTTATTTATACCATGACGACTCTCGAATCAGAATTACCTGTATAAAATAACTGCTAGGGTCGCATCGGTACATACCAAATACCATGACGACTCTAGTTGGGGTCGGTAGTGTCAATTCCAATATACCATGACGACACAAGCTGTAAACTTGACTCAGGATTTTGCAATTGCAAATTCATTAGAAGGAAAAGAAAATGCATACATAGATCATAAAGAAAAGGCATACATATATTATAAATAAAACCATATATAGGATTAAATTGAATCTAGATCATTGAATGCGCCAAATTTTCAGCCAACACTACATAGCAATTGTCATGCCGGAATCTTTTACAGCAGTCCGTCTTATATTGTTCATATACATGTTGTTTATGAAAAAGGAAATCAATAATAAGTTAGTATTGTAATTAAATAGGATTTGATTAACATCTAATTGACATTTACTTACTTGTTCCAAGGGTGGGAGTTAAGGATAATACGCGATCATGTTCACTAAAATCTTTCTAAAATAACAACATCGATTGTAGATCAATTCGAATCTTTCTTTCACGTCTGTCATCGATCTTGATTTTTGATTTCCGTCTCAAGTAACAAAACCCCTGAAATATGGTCCCAAAAATTTGTCAAGCTCTTATTTATGTGATCTTGAGTTTTTCGTCATGTTTAGTGACTACAACCCACGCTCTAACTACCGCAACATCTTCTCGGGGAGTGAATTTAGCAACCATGATGAAGAAATTAGAAAACAACTAGAAAGAATTTGAAATATGAGAAAGATGAGAGATAATAAGTGTTTGAGAGGCATTGTATGTTGAGAAGAAATTTTCTTTTATAGAAATCAAAGACCCAACGACTATTTTTAAAAAAAAAAAAAAACTAGTCAACTATTCGTTGTTACAGTCATCATGGTCGATAATATAAAACACTGACGACCCAATCCTCCAAACGGAGTCGGTATGATCGTAACCTATAGAACATGACGACCTTTTCTAGCAAATCTTTGGTTTTTCCTGGATGTTTTTGAGTACTAGATCGGTTCATAAATCAAACGCTGGCGACTCTTACATTTAATTTTTGGAGTGAATTAGAGTCGTCAGTGTCGATACCTTAATACCATGATGACTCAATCATAACTGATAGTTTTTTTTAAAAAATAAGTAGCCGTTGGGGTTTTTCTATATAAGGATGATAACCCCATGTTATATTCAATTGAAAACTTTAACATTATTCTGAAATTAAAACTCTCTTCAATGGCAAGTCCATCATCAACTACCAGTCCACTTGAAGAGATACTCAAAAGATGCAAACGACCAACTCCTCCATCATCAACTACTCAAATTAGTGTTATGGAAGAAGATAAACGCAAAAGAAGCAAAGAAACCACATCATCTTCAACTACAAACAATTAGAGATATGAAAGAAGATATACGCAAGAGCAGCAAACCAATGACTGTCATGGAAAAAGAGGAAAGCAAAAAAATGAGGTTACAATCAATTCCAACTAAGGGAAAGGTTAAAGTCCAATGTGGATGAGACAGAATGGATTAGAAATTTTTACGTCGTTTTGGATCTTCCGAAAGAAGATCGGGATGATGGTATATTTTTAGAATCTGGTAAAAACAGGACCTTATGTTCACAAGGCGGGCGCGAAGTGGAAGGGTCCACGCCATGATTACAATACTGACTATGTTTGTAGAACGACCCCGTCATGTTATGAAGTTGTGCATCAAGTACAACTAATTTTTCGCTAAGCACAAAGGGGATAAGTTTGCGGCACAGGATGCATACCAAATGGAGAGGTGGGCCGTTTATACATTTCGAAGCTTCAAAAATAATTAAGGATCGCACCGAGAAATGAATAATATGTAATTTGTTTAGTAAGAACAAGTTGGTCTACAAGTTGTTAGCCTAGTTTAATATTTATTTGACGTTCTAATGTACTACTAGTTATCCCAAGTTTGAATCTAATTATCCTATTAATCAAGTTCTAAATGTTGTTCAACTTTGTATCATTAAATGTCGTCATTGTTTATACCTATATACCATGACGACCCCATAGGTTAACCTCCAACACATGTCTCAAATTAGTCTTCCCAGAATCGTCATGGTGTATAGGGTAAGACCATGACGACTGTAGATGCAAATTTTAAAAAATATGACCGTTGGGATTTTTTCTATATAATACAACCTCCTTCCTCCATCTGAAAATGCCACATACCTCTTTTTTTTATTTTTTATACATCTTACATTTGTTTTTGTTTTCATTTGAAAGTGATACATCAATGACAATGGCAGAATGAGAACCGGATGAAGATATGGATCTTGTTAAATCCTCCATTAAGGTGTTTCATGAATGACCCGATGAAATCTATTCAATGTTTTAGAAGAGAGTGAAAGAGTACTATTATGAGCGCATCGTGAATCCCAAGAACCGAAAATAAAGAAAATTGGTGTTTCGATTCGCCTACATCAAAAGTTCAATTCAGAGTTCATTAAAGTTAGAAAAATTGTGAACAACCATCATCCCAAGCTCCTCTTACCGAAAAAGTGAGTAACTTACTAAATGTTAATACTTTTTGTACCTATCTCAGAATTTTATGTGTGCAAATTAACATTTAATTCATTTTATTTCAGCTAGAAGGATTTAATGGTCTACGGAGAATAAGAAATGGTGAAAGAAAGTTCATTCACACAATGTGCTATGGGGTATTATACAATCGTTCTCGGAGATTCATTGACGAAGTTTTAATGTGCAATATAGATCATCATCCATACTAAACATTATGTAATGCGAGATTGATGTAATGTTATCGTCTTAATAAAATCAACGTGTGTTTTATCTTTCCAAAAATGACCACTAATGTCTTCGAAATTGCATCTAGGCTCGTCAGGGTCGATACCAAATAACATTGACGACCCTAGACACCATGGAGTTGTTTTTCCTGGACGTTTGGTTGTTTAGGGTCGCATCGGATCATATACCAAAAACGATGACGACACAAAACTACCATTTATTTGGTGAGATACGGTCGTCATGGTCTATCATGTTGGATCATGACGATCCTAGAGGAAAAAAATGGGGTTTCCTTGGACGTTTTGGTGCACTAGGGTCGCATCGGTGCGTAACATAATCGATTACGACACTATCATATATTATTTGGGAGTCTTTGAGTCTTCATTGTCGATATTATGAACCATAACGACGGTAGGTGCAATTGTTAGCTACTAAGTGTGTTATTGTTGTAGTCGTTAACCTACTAAATTTGACAATGACGTCTCCAACTACGGGAAATAGTCTTCCAAATTGTGAGAGCAGGGGTCGTCAACCTGCTAATTTTTTCAGTGACAAATCTATGTGTGAATACTAAGGTCATCATTGTCGATATAAAAAAACCCTGACGACACCAACAATGATTTAAGCGCAAGCAATTTAAATTCTCCAAAATAACGATGTCTTAACTAACAGATTCAAACCAATCTTACACACATATTATAAGATTGTCTCCATAATAAGATTATATTAAAGCAAATTAGGTTGTACCTTAGAAACATAAATAGACATGAGTTCAAGTTAGCAATGTTTAAAAAAAAAATTGTCTCAACCACGACCACGACTAGCTGATCTCCGGCTTCGGTTTAGAGCAGGTCCTTGAATTCCACGAGCTTGTCCAGCACCTCCTTGGCTTTCTTCGGCTTGTTCAGCACCTTCGCCTATTTGATCATCGTCTTGGCCCTCTTCACCTTGGTTACCAAAACCTTCTTGGATAACTTGGGTAGACGGTTTCCGAGACCTCTTACTTGCACTTAGCCAGTTCAGCATACATTTTACTTGCAACGGGGTTTTCAACGTGTGTCAAGTAGTCAATGTACTCACCTTGTTGGTCAGGCGTTGTTGGTTATCCATTGGACTTCAAGCAACATAGTCCCTTGATTACAATCTTCACTCGATCCCTCTCTTTGCATAAAAATTACTATCGAGGTTAACATACGTATAAGAGTATATATTTAAGAAAAAGATAGCAAGAAAGACAAAAATACTTACAACAAGCTTTAAAATGCTAGAGTTGGTTCTGTTGTCGGGTGCCAGAGTTGGAAGTAGTTTATTTCTTGCTTTTCCCCGCCCGAGTATCTATCTTTATCACAAGGCCATGGGAGAACGTTTGGTACCGTTCCAAGTAACCCTCATTTGCCTCGTAACCTTCATTCACATTCTCCCAAAAAGAGACGTCTACCTTGCTAGCATGCCTATCATCCCAATGACGGTCCCGAGTAGAGGGTCGTAAACCACGACAATGCTAGAAGCGTCAGTACTGCATTCCTCAACGTTAAGTCAAAATTTTCGTACATAATCCTTATCACGTGGATCTTTAATATACCTAAGTCGGCACATTACTCCCGACGGACAATACATTGAGAGTCCAGTTGGGTGAAAGAAAGGACCATAGTAAAAAGATACAAGATTCCGATCAGGATCAACTCTCTCTCCCATATACGGATTAAAGACTACATCTTTTGTTGTCATGTTGTCCAATCTTTCCCGCATAACTAACAACATGGACTTATGATCCTTCTCCTGACCCCCAGTGAACTTGTATTTCGTCCCTCTTGGCTGAGCACTGGTCCATGCCTTTTTCACTTTCACATCCTCGTTGTCTTTGAATAACGAAGGAAAATGGTCTTAAATCCACACATACACAATGATCAAAACAATAAAACTAGTATTCATCAAACAAGAGATTGAAAAAAAAATCATGGAGACAAGCAAATAATATCACTTCAATTACCTGGAGTAGAGCAGTATTTCCGTTCATTTGAGATCTACGGTGGAAGACCCATACGAGTATTTACGCACATTTTTCAAAGGATGCAAGAGCTGGAGAAAGACCGCACAGAGAGGAGTCCATTATCTCTTTCTTTTTTAGTGTCCCAGAATATCTGTCTCTCAACTGCAACAAGATTGAACTCTCTCCTCTAATAATTTTGCCCTTTGACCAACATATCGTTTGTCGCCACTTCACCCCAGCCAAACAACCCTTAGCCAATTCATAAATTATAGGCCAATGAAGTTTTTTCTTGTAATTGATCATGGTGGATTTTCCTTCAACCTAGAGCCCTAGAATCTTTTCTGCATCATTAGGAGTTAAAGCCATCTCGCCAAAGGGGAATTGGAACCAATCGACTTCAGGATAAAACCTCTCACAGAAGAAAGATACCGCGACCCTATCATAATCACTGACGGAAATCTGTACGACAGGATACAAACCGAAGTTCTCGATTAACGCTCTAGCTCTTCCACATTCCCCTTCTAGGGGCCAAATCACTATTTTTACGTATGAAGACTGGCGTATGAAAGACGTATTGCATCCGCATGATCCTACAAATAAGAAGAAAAGAACACAACAAGAAAACAATCAATGACAATAACAAGTTAATTGAAAACCAAAGTTCAGATTCTTACGATGGTCTCATAGATGGTATGAGCCCACGAGCCACGATATGCAAATAACACTTTTCCTCCATCTAAGGGTAAGAATCTAGTTCTTCCATTGCGTTCATCCTCCATGAGCAAGCGGCTAGCGGGTATGTGATAGACACATTTTTGTGTCTAAATTGCGCTTCTGTTTTGATAGTGTTCGATTTTGTACTTATTATGTCTTTTTATGT
>JAJJMC010029784.1:528123-587901 GCA_023531435.1 Papaver californicum | reverse complement strand
GAGTCTCTCTAGGGTTTGTATACCCTATATACACCGAAGAGAAGGGTTTAAATCTGGAGAAAAGCCACAGAGAATCGCCGAAAAGTTGACAGAAAACCAAGTTTTCTGCTGCTGCCGAAGAGGAAGAACAGCCGAAGAACATAAAGCGCCAGCGAACCGTCGTTTATTCTGTCCCTGTTCAGTCGCTGCTTCAGCTGCTTCAACAGTTGTTCTTCTACTACACTTTACGTCCGATCTTTTCTCCTGTTCCATTTTCTCTCTGCTGTAACACTCTGAACCCTTCACTGTAACGCCTATAAGCGTATCAAAACGTCTGTGTTACTTCTTTTTAATCATTGTAAGCACTTTTTGAGCAATGAAAGATTATTTTGAGTGTGTTTCCATTACAATGAGCTAATCACCATTACTGGGGCGACGGATGAAGCTATTTTTCCAATAATTAAGTGGTATGTCTATTTTATCTATATTTTCTTTACAATTCTTTTATTATTAATTGCTTGATTAAAATTGAAAAAATGGTTTTTCTTAAATAGTTGTGTTCTCTTTTGATGAGTCATGCTGGGTTGACTGCTTTTGATGTCTCATGCTCAGGATTTACGATTATTCTTTTAAAAACCTATTTTTGGCATATTTAGATTAAATTGAGCATAGAATTGTTAGGCATATCATAGAAGTATTGGTGAATGGTGGAATCTTAAACCCTAGTTTTCTTCCATCTATTTTTAAAATCAAATCAGTTTCATCTTATTTATTTTTAGTAATTAAAAATTAGGTCTAGGAATTAAATCTTCACAAGTCCGAGAATCAAACCCTTTTACCATTATATTAAAATGCCATCAGTATGTGGCTCGCACTAGGGGATTTTGGCTTTCCCTTGTCCTCAGCTTCCACCTCTGTCTATTCTTGCACCTCTTCCTCATCACCACCACCACCACCACCACTACTACCAGCATCATCACCACCACCATCATCATCACCACCATCACTAGAACAACCAGCTCCACCAGCACCATCACCCCCACCACCGCCATTTGTCTTATCAACATCATCTTTAGTTTGTTCGTTGTCATGGTCTAAAGTCGCAGATGGAATCGAAGAGGCAGAAAAAAAGGGGAATCCGCTGGTTCAATATCTTGGTTTGCACGTTCACGCACACTCGGAGGTACCTTTTTTAGATTCATTCCACG
The DNA here is from genome assembly GCA_023531435.1 of Papaver californicum. Lineage (NCBI taxonomy): Eukaryota > Viridiplantae > Streptophyta > Magnoliopsida > Ranunculales > Papaveraceae > Papaver > Papaver californicum. Next base: position 586,714 of record JAJJMC010029784.1, on the reverse strand, counting down.
ATAGTAACCATCCCCTAAGAATTTATGATGGTGGGGAAGTTATGAAGGAGAAGTAGGTAGATGTTTTCCTTTCCCTTTATTTTTTTAAGCATGCTAGAATTAAAAATCACACAAAAAAAAATAGAACCAACATTCATAGACTCAGTACAAGTGTCATTATGGTCTAAATTTTCGACACTGACGACCCTAGGTAAACCATGACGACCATATTGATAAAAAGTAACGACCCTTGGTTTCATATAAACTAATGTCGTTAGGGTTTAAAATAAAAACCGATGCGTCCCTAATACACTATGTGTTCAGGGAAAATAAATAATAAGGGGCATTATGGTTTTGGGTAAAAACCATAACAACACTAGACAGATCCTTCGTCTTCAGTAAAAAAACCAGTAAGGGCCGTCATGGTCGAAAATCAAAGACCATGACGATTTTTCATAATTTCAACATGCTTGTGAAAAGTCTTCATGGTCTTTGAATTAGGACCATGACGACTCTCTTTCTGAAACCGTAATTTTGCGGTTTCTAACCTAATGTTACACTCAAAACACACAAATAAACAATCACAACAAGTGTAGTAATGGGTTAGTTTACTTACTCTCTAATTGGGGTCATTTCTTCTTCAAATTCTTTACATGTTGATTCTTCGATGCCTCTCGAATTCGACTTTACTTTTAGTTTCTCTACGATTCTATGGTTATCTCGGCGGTGAAAGTTTTTGAATCGACGATTACGACGATGAATTGATTTCGAAAAAAAAAATATGGAGGAATTAGGTCGTTAGGTTTAGAGGAGAGGGAAAGGAGTTAGTTCAATTTCTGATTTTTAGTTTTGGAATAGGAATGGGGGCTTAGTGTATAAGGATTTTAAGATTAGTTATTAGAGAATAATTTAGTATTTACACCATATTTTCCCTTCCCTTTAAAATTTATGGGGTGTATTCAGATTTCCAATTATCCCTATTATTTCTACAAGCCCCCAACTAAGCCAGGTTGTTTATTAAGTAGTTAGTGTTAGTTTTGGGGTTTATGGGGATAGGAAGAGAATGGGAGTTCGGCAGAGAGGTAAGGGGAGAGTATTTAGGTTGATAAAATAAGAATTAGAGAGAACCATTAAAAAGAAGATGAAAGTGATTTTAATGGTTTTAATTTATTATTTACGAGGGAGATGTTGTAAAACTTGTAAAACAATCAAGGTAATATTTCTAAACAACATAGCAGGTATAATTAGAATCAATCAAGTTTTAATGTACGATAATCATGATTTAATGTGATTATTGTTTTTACATATTCCTGATTTTTAGACACTATAGACGTTGATTTTGATATTAGTTCTTCATATGAATTTTATAGTATAATAAATTACGAAACCATAAAGACTAAGTTTTCTCAATTTGGAGCTGAAATGAGTGAGTTATGATCATTTCGACAATTATCATCAAATCTGAATTTTACTAAAAATCAGCGGTGAGTTAGCGACTAAATATAATTTTTAAGTATGTCGGATATGGAATTAGCTCCGTCTCAAAACTAAAATTTTGTAGAGGAGGCGTTCATATTTCCACAGAGACATCAAGTGCTCCATTTGGATTACAATAGAGTGATTTAGAGACTTTGAAAGTAAAGGGTCATGTTGTTTTAAATGTAAAACACTAGAAAAATTTAAAGTAAGGTGAAGAAGATGACCGAGTCAGGCAAGCTGACTCGGATGACTCAGCTGACTCAAACCGATTCAGACCAATATGGGTCATGGACCGGGTTAACGGTTAGGGTTATGACCCAAATAGGTCAGTCTATGGGTTATTTTACTGGTCTGTTGGGTTGATCCGGGTCAGGCCACGAGTTAGTACGCTTGGGTGTAGAGCTATTTAGCTTAATTTGATGTTTTGGACCACTTAGGTTCTGAATTAGCTTTCAGTTCCTTATGCAAAATTGTAGAGTTTTTCGAGAGCTTTTTGATGACACCAAATTCATCAGATTTGGATGACTATAAATATTAATTTATGATATAATTACTATAATACCTGGTAATATAACCAATAGTAATTTCACTTAACTATTAACTAGCAACTTGTATGATATTATGTTATGAATTTTGTGTGAGCCTATTGGCTATATTTTTTGAGTGTTTGTGTGATTAACAGTTAGTATATATTAACAACAATCGATTCAAAGGATGAACCAGTAGATATGGATTTCGAGGTAGGCATGACTTTTCATCAAATGAGGTGGGAACTCTTGTAACCTTCTTGTAATCATTAAGTAGTTTATCATTCATTATTATATGTAAGCATGTTTGTGTGCAATTGGCTGAATATGTTGTGTGATATGCGTTTTCTAGTTTCCCCGCAAAGAGTGTCTGTGGTTTCCCCACAGCTCCTTGCTAAGTTAACTAGCACGGGGAGTGCAATATTATAAGTATCACGGGGAGTGAAATATTATTACTTTTATTTTATGTCTTATATAGCACGAGATGTGCAGTATTATATTAAGGTATCTGGGGAAACCAGTCGTATGCATATTATGCTTGATTGCTAAATCTTCGAGATTTTGATGGTAGTTTCCTGAATCATGGTTTCTATGGGCACTTCATGTGGATGGCGCTATTATTTGACTAGATTTGTTCTAACGTCGCTTTTTCCATTGAGTAGCGCGAAGTTAGGGTAACATATTTTTAGTTTATTCTAGCGTCACTACTACGGATCATCTGGTGGTGTTCTTTCACCACCACCAGAGGAGGTGGGGTTAGAATAACTTTTCTTTCATGAATGTCATATCTACGATGTTGTACTAAGTGCTTTGTGTAAAAGGTATTACATTGCTTTCTTTACTTTAACTATTTTTCTTAGAACTGCTAAGCATGTTTGTGATTACATGAATGTTGTATTTGTTTCCACTTTCAGTTTCAGGGGAAGATAAAGTAGTACTCGTGCCAATGATCTTTCAGGATTAGAAGCATAGAGAAATCGAGCATGTTAGTGGTTACTTTATACTATGTCTATTTGATATTATAGTTCTATTTAAAACTCGACTCATTATTGTATATGTATCATCTGGGAGGTATTCTTATATAATAAGAATCGAGAGAGTTTTAAATTTGAATTAAATCTTTATTTAGAACCTCTAATTGAATGTTTAATTAGATGTGTTAGATCTTTAATGCCTCAGAATGTAGAATGGTTCTTATATTTCTAAGTAGGTGGATTTTGGGGCGCTACAGAGGTATGGGTTGTTATTCGTATTTGAAAACTTAGGTTACAAAGGGGATTTTTCGAGATTAATCTAAAGTAATTAAATTAATTTACTAGCAAACAACGAGTAAAAATAATCAATAGGTTAAGGATACTAGTTAAGGGTTCATCTTCAATCATACAACATGCATTTTAACTAATAACGAGAGTTGTTACTTAATCATTCATAATATCCCTATAACATCCCATCGAGATCATACTCCAGTAAAATTCCTTATATCACCACATACCATAACGATGAAGACGCAAATACTACTCAAAAAACAATCCAATGCAACGTGCTATTAAGTTTAATCCTTTAAGAGCGTTAGGTTCTTTGAATTAAGATAACTAATGCAATAGAAGTACAATGAGTAACCTATTTAGCATAGGTCAAGCTTCTACATGCAATCACACGAAGGTTTTGAATACAATCAGTAATCACATAATGCTACTTATGACAAGGTTTATCAATAATTCTGTATCTCAAATTCCCAGTCTAGCGATAAATGTGCATTCATGGTTATTTAGTAACGCTCCTAAACAAACATTCATACAATCATAAGTGACGATAATAATCAGTAGAGCGAGAATGATAATGATGAGATTAAGATAACAAAATTAATGCCTTAATCAAGTAACATGTTTCTGATACCCGACTACATATTTAACCAATATGAAAGGTTTATCTCATCATGGATTTCTCAAAATCTATGGAAATTATAGAAGAAAGCAAGTAAAGAAACCCAATATATCGTGATGATCAATCATAACTCCAAGCCCTAGCTTCTTGTCTCCTTGTTGTAAAGTGTTTCTTCTCTTCTAAAAGGCTTCTTCTTAGGGTTATGGAAGTCTTCTTATATAGTAATCATGAAATCTAGTTATTACAGTCCTAATAGGAACATGTTACCTTGATTTAGAAGTCAAAAATGTGTCCAATATGTGGCCCATATCGTGTCACAATCAGCTAATAAAACCCCCCATAAACATCGATTGTAAAGCCTTAAAAATGAGAGTTTTCTGTATAAAATATACCTACAATTGGTGGATACAATCCTCCATAAGCGTCGATTGTAAAAGGCTCAAAAATGGAGTTTTCTATATAAAATGTCATCCAGAATCGGCCAATGTGGACCACTCGATAAAGCACCGATACATATACGGGGATATTGATACGCGAATACCAATACATGGGTTCGTCAATTTTCAGAAAATGAGGATATGGGATACAGTGGGATACTTATACATATATTGATAAAATATATTTTATATGATATTATTAATTCTACTAAAACCACATAAAATAAAATTATAAAAGAAAATCTCACAAATAATATTTGGGAGTTTAAAATATTAAAAAAATGGTTAAAAACTATCTAACTAGATGCACCTTGCTCATTCATCGATATTTCTTTACCAAAGAGCATTAGGTTTAGTTATGGCTCATCAAGTGAAAGATTCAGAACTTCGAGTTCTCCCATACCATCAAGTGGATCAAATGTATCTCCACTAGCATCCCACATTCTACTTTCTTTTCTCGTGTAGTTTTAACTTTGCAGAGATTTTAAACTGTTTTTTTTTATTTTGACGACTCTTTATGATGAACTGATCATTGTTTCTAATTGTTTATATAATTATTTGATAAATGCAAATTTCTATATTGGATTGAGAATAATTATATGGTGAATTTTTCAAAATATTTAAATTTTGTGTGTGTATGTATTTATGTATGTATGTATGACGTATGTCAAATTATAGGAAGTATTCCCTTCCTAAAATATCTGAAAGGTATCCCCAACTATCCCCTACCTTTTTCATAATTATAAAAAGGGATACTTTAAATCGAGTATCCGATACGTATCCCCGAGTATGTCGTCAATATGGATACGTCAAGAATTTTGAAGTATCCATGCTTCATAGGGACCACTTGGACCCAGCAACTATGGCGGATCCTTTTTTTTCCGACTGTTTTGCTCAAGCTTCTTCATACGGACTCAGAATGACCTCAATCTTTTTGCGTTGGCTTTCTCTTCAAGATAATTATAAGAAATTCTAGATTTGAAAGAGATTACCTTGGTCTTTGGCACTTCTTCTCTTGTAGAACTTGAATTCCTTGTTAATTTCATGTCGCAATGAACTTCTTTCTTCTTCTTTGGTTGAATTAACTTCAAAACTCCCAAAGAACTCAAAAACAAACAAAATCAAAGCATAATGAAATGAAAACTAATAAGAAAGCAATGAATTAGAGTACCAAACTAGTGGAAATAATGTAATTATCAAATTCCCCCACAATTTCCTTCTAGTCCTCAAGAAAACTACCTATCCTAACTAAAACCTAACTCACTTTCGGAGGAATCACGATTGAACTTAGCATGTGCAACAAGACTTTAAACCCTTCGGTATCCCTAGTGGACGAGATATAGTCTCGTGAGGATTTAAAAGAGGTATACCCACAAAACCATTACTCCAACTTCTAGGTATTCCAAATACGCAAGCATCTAAAGAGCTATAAGGACATAAAGTTTATGTACGCTAATAATAAGAAGTTAGAAGTACAAAAGAACTTTATTGTTACACTTAATTGTTGAGAAATGAGAGTGTAATGTGTTAAACCAATGCCATATGAAAAAATTCAGCCCCGAGATCAATCGAATAAGCATTTCTCCACGACTTCTTCCTCACCAATTGGTCATTCATAAGACGATATAAATAGGTCGCACATGTGTGTGTAAGCAGGAATAAAGAGAGAACACTTATACACGTTGAATAGTGAAGTTGAATGTGTAAGCAAGAATAAAGAGATAACCCAAATTTGTTGCCTCTGAATTGAAATTTTACTATCGAAAAATTCATGTTGATTGTTAATTTATCAATCAATCAACATAAAATTTAAATCTTTGCTCATTGTAGTTGTTGTCATGCTTCCCATAAAATTTGATATGTTTAAAATTTGAGAATGTTAATTTGTAGTTTGATTAATTATTATCATTGTCAACACTCAATTCTAATCTATAAATGTTTAGCGAAATGTAGGGTTTAGATCTTGTTTGAAAATCAATTTTCAACTATATACAAGAATACATTTAACAAAAAAAAAATTACGACATAAGATGTCAATTGCTTTTTTTCGTTTAACAAAAATGGTGCAGTGTTCTGTGAAAGAAAGTAATGAATTAGGAAGAAGAAATAGAAAATACTAAAACCTCTTCATGACATGTGTCTTAATATGAAAATTATGATTAAAACAATAAAAACAAAACCAGTATCAATATCTGTTAATTAATCCCTTTAATTGGGAAGGAGGAATGTGTATCCCGATTTAAGAGAGATGTACAAATTAGCACTCTTTGAAAAAACGGGGTTAGTATGCATTTCAGACTCAAATGTGGGGGAATATTTGTCTAATCCCTTTTCTTTATTTGTAAGTATATTTATTAAAGTTTCATATACTTCCTTCGTTCCTCATAAATTGAGACGTTTCAAGTTTGCACAATCTTTAAGATAAGAAGAAAGGGGATATACTTTTAGGTACTTGTTGATGGTGAATTTTTGACAAAGGAAAAAAATTGTAATATTGCTTTTACCCAGCTGCAGAAGCATGAAATAAATATGTATAAATTCCTGACCCAGCATCAGAATTATGAATACATATTTCTATCTTACATTCTGCAAGAGAATTGAGAATGCATATCCAGCTCATAGTTGCACTAGCCCTGTAGCTATTTTACATATGAACCTACAAAATTTCAGGGTTTTACCCAGCTAACCCTCGTTATTTCATGTACGTCCATGCAAATTAGTTGAATTAAGCGGAGCACACTGATTATGAAAATTATGAACATTTGGAATGAATGCTATGTCATCTCTGAATGAAAGCGCAAATTAGATGCATACCATCTAAATACAGAGTCGCATCGAACATTATCTCAAGTCGCAAACTTCCACGGCTGAATTCCTCGAATATGTTTTGTATGCACTGCATAGAAGCTAAGCGAAATGCCATCATTACATCTCATGCGACCGAGAAGCTGTGATCAGACCATAACGTTGATCACGGCATTAGTAAGTGCCAATGCTAGCAGCACATAGGTAATAACCACAACACTAGCAAATGCCAGTCGTAGCAATCCCTAGCCCCGCTCCCAACGCACTAGCGCCAAATATCCAACATAATTAGCAACATCGCTAGCAACAATATCAACATTGGCGCTGCTAACAATCAAGAGGGAGGAATATGCACCCTGATTTAAGAGGGATGCACAAATTAGCACTCTTTAACAAAACGGGGTTAGATATGCAGAGTCAAATGTGGGGGCATATTTGTGTAATCCCTTTTTTTTATTTATGCATATATTCATTAAAGTTTCATATATTTCCTCCGTTCCTCATAAATTGAGACATTTCAAGTTTGCATAATTCTTAAGACAAGAAGGAAAGGGATATACTTTTAGGTATTATTTTAAATTATACCCTTATGATAATAAAATAGTAAAATTTAGAAATGACATATGTCTATGCCACGGATATTTGTAAACTTTATATCATTGGAAATCATTTTAAAACACCTACGTAACGAATATAAACACGACTATCAAATTATACATATTTCTTATACTAATAATAATTAATCAAAAAGGTAATTTTATAAATATTTCCTTATTTAATGAAATAGCTCAATTCTTAGGGAACAAAAGTTTAAAATAAATAGCTCAATTTATGAGGAACAGAGGGAGTATATTGCGTATACTAAGGTAAAAAAGGCTACATATATTTATTGGGTTTCTTGGTGTTAAAGTTTGGGTTTCTTTTTTAGGAACTTTGATTTGGGTCCAATAAAATAGTATAAATTTGTGTTTGGGTTTTAACTTTGTTCATCTTTGAGTTTGGGTCTCGATAACTCCCAGTCAAATAATTGACCTAACAGATGACCAGTTGACCATCCATTATTATTTTATTATTTTTTAGTTAATTGATAATGAATAAATGCCTCTCTAAACATGATTTTCATCAAGCAACTTCAAAAGAACCAATTTTGAATCAAAAAATTAAGGTTAATAATCATCTAATTGAAACACATTCGTTATTATTTCGCAATGTAATCTTTTACCAAATTAAGTTCCTTTTAAATTGAGGACAAGCAGTTAATGCAAAATTGCAAGTAAATCATCAACAACAACACAAGATTGAATCATCAAATTGTCAAGAAAAATTGATTCAAATGGTTTAGGGCTTTTAGAGTACCCTTTAATCATAGTATTCCAAATAAACATACCTAGATTATATCTGTTGACTGAAGATTTTCTGAGCTCAATTGATATTTTCAGATTAAGAAAGAGCAAGGAAATAAATTAGTTTGGTTGAATCAAAAATTTCTTTAAAGAATTGATTTCGAAGGAGATAAGCATGGGTTTGTTTTGTTTTCATGATGGAAGCACACTGGATTTTCAATTAGTGAATGGAGACTTCATCAATTTATTTATTTTGGTATTGAAGAGATCACTAGACTACTAAAATGGATTCAGTGACTCAGTGCATTAGCACTTCAATTTCGTTGATCAACTTTAAGTTTCATAAAAGATTAGAAAAGAAAAAGAGTTAGAGATTTGAATTTCATAGAAGATTAGAGGAAAAGAAAAGTGGAGAGAGAGTTGGCCGCCATTAAAACTGATTCCTTGTTAGAATATCGCAGTTTAAATTCAAATGGTAGTGTTAGTAATTTTTTTAATAAATAATACTCCCTCCGTTTTTGGAAAAGTGTTATTATCACTTTTTTATTTTAGCCTAAAAATAGGTCAATTTGAAAAAATGATAGTAACTCTTTTCCTGAAACGTAGGTAGTATATGTTTTTAACTCTTTATTAGACAGTCAAAGACAGTCACATATGGATAACTCGTTGCTAATTTTGAAACATGAAACAAAAACCAAGCGCAAGACTACACCACTTTGTGAGACCCAAAGTCAAAATTTCCCTTCTTTTTTTGGCTTGTTTATTTGATTATTTCAAAACATGAAACAAAAACCAACCACCTATGATGGGTTTCATTTGTTTTTGGGTTTATGGATTTTTTTATTTCACAGTTTTATTATTTTTTTGTTGGTTTAGACCAGGCTTAGTCCGGTTTGAAAATCAAACCATATGTAACCCTAATATCATCCAGGGCTGATCCTTAGAATTTGATGCCCCAAAATCAAATCCTAAGATGATGACAAATATCTATTTCTATATAAGAAAAATATTCCATAGCATACAATGAATCAAATGATTAAGAACAAATCATAATGGTCCATGTAAGAAAAATTGATGCCCAAAACTTTCATTATTACATGTAAAGGAATTATATAGGAGTTATTTGTATGCAATATGCTTATGATAATTTATAGTCTTTCTTATTCGTATCATTTCTTTATTTTTATATGTAAAATTTAGTGTTGTTAACTTCTGTTTATTATGGTGTTACATTTCGAGGCTGTTTGGTAACCATTATTATAATAGATTATGAGCCCATAATCAATTATCCAACCCATAATCCATTATATAGGTGTTTGTTAAAATTTATAATAAATGATTATTTTAATCATAATTAAAAAAATTCATTATTTTCATAAGTAGAAAAAAGTCATTTATAAAAATTATCATAATCAATTATTTTTTTTAACAAAAATGAATTAGATTTTTTTTCTTATTTTCTCTAAACTATCAAGAAAGAGATAAAAAAACAATAGTAGACTAAAAAAATTTCTTAGATCATCATTTTCTCTTTCCTCTTCAAGAACATTTTTTTAAGATAATCAATTATCCCAAAAATTATTTGTTAAAATTTATTATAATAATGATTACTATCATAATCATTTTTTAATTTATTATTATTTATAATCATAAATGATAATGATAATTTTTATTAAACACCCCTTCCAATCGCTTTAGGGCATAGATTCTTAGGAAGGTATTGTCTCTAACTAGTACAATAGAATTTTATAACGAAAATATTCTAAGGTTGAAAGAAGTTAGGCGAGAAATAAAAATCAAGAGTTTTAATTCCATATAACGAGTAATAACGAAATATACGAAAACAAAGATTGGATCCTAAAATAAAAATCAAGAGTTTTGAAGGATTATCTTTTAAAATTTGGAATTATATCTGATGCTTCATATTCTTTATGTTCCTTATCAGCTGAATCTTATGAACATGTTTTCTTTTTCTGTCCTTTTGCTCGTGCTATATGGTTTGTTAAATGCCATCAGGTTCTCAGTACTATATCATCGCTCCAAAGTCTTAAAGATTGGATCCTAAAATGGTTTTCTGTTAAACCTGGTATTGAACAACAACAAGAGCATTGCATATACACTGTAGTACTTTGGAAGATTTGGAAATCTCGCTTTACAACAACTTTTGAAAAACAAAAGCAGTGTCCCATAACAACTATACATCTTATCAATACTCAATTAGCATCTATTGTTCAAACTCAGGCTTTATACAAAAAGATGCAACATTCATCATTGCATATCCAACATGTTAAACAGAACCATCATTTGTCAACTAAATTCATAAACATAAATAATGACTGCTATCTAATGTTTGCGAATGCTTCTATGGGACCAAAATCTTCTCTTGCAGGATGTGGCGTCGTCTTCTACAAACCATATAGAAGTTTCTCAGCAGCCAAATATTGGACCACCACAACAAACTCAGTAATGGAAGCTCAAGCTCTCCTCAAAACAGCTGAATGAGCTCTTGAATTACAAGTGGAAACAATATTTTTTAGACAATCTCTCTTTGGTTTATGCTGTGAATGGAGAATCAACCAATGTTAGCTGGCCTGCTTTTTCCTTTATAATGGATTGTAATGACACTACAAAGGAACTTGCTAAATCCTTTTGTAAATGTGTAAAAAGAAACCTTAACGAAGCGGTAAATAATTTAGCAAAACTAGCAAGAAAAAAGACTGTGAACCATATGTCGTTAACTCAACCTCCTAGTTGTATACTAGGAAAAATGTGTCCTTTCTTTAAAAATTAGTTGCCGTGAATAAATTTCTTTTCCTTTAAAAAAATTAAAAATTAAAATATATATATAAAATTTATAAATATCCAGTAATATCTATTTAAAATTGTTTACAGAAGGTAAATGAAAACTTTTTCTTAGTTAAATTAGTTTAGATTCTATCCTTAACCATTGCCTCCTTGAGAATTGGAATTGAACTATGTCAACTTTAACTAACCATCGCCTCCTTGAGAATTGGAATTCGACTTTGTCAACTTTGCCCAAGGCCGGCCCTGTCAACACACTTGAAGAGTTAAATGACGATTTTAACCTGCGCATTCTACTCTTTCATTTTACACGGTTCAGATTGCGCGATCAATGTGGATCAAGACAGTGTGGATTTTATATTACAGAAAGAAAGTAGATCGTAATCAACGATAGAATTAGTCAAACCCTTAACGAGAACAAAGAACCGACAAACATCTGAAGGGCTGTGTATCCTAGCATGTAAGTTGCGGGTCCCAATAACAAATAAATCAACGGCCATAAATAATCTGATATTCCCTCAGTTTTGATTCAACGAGAAAAAACAAACGAGTGATAAGATGTTTATGAGTCGGTTTCTCAGTCAAGACCAAGACAATATTTTTCTTAAAAAAAAGGACACGCACGGTCCCTTTGAAAAAGAGATAGAGATAGAGAGAGAGAAAGAGAAAAGCAGCGAGCGCCTCCTCTGCGTTTCTGGTTTCACACAATCTTAACACGCTGCTATTTCTACCTCTCTTTTCTCTCTGTAGAGGCTCCTCCACCGCTTTCTCTGGAATCTCCTTCGTCTCTCTGTGTTTTTCAAGAGGTTTTGGTTTTTGTTGGAAGATCGGTGAAGTTTTCTTTTGGTAAGTGATCTAATTTTTTTTAATGATTTGATTATGTTAGGTTTAGATGCTTGTATAGTTGCATGTTTGATTTTGGTTTAGTTTCCACTTTCCCTTGATAGATCGGCTAGTTTATACAGATCGATTTGATTTTGAGCTTTTGGTTTTAGAGAAATTTTGTGATTCATATGTGGATTAGTTGTTACGATTCTATTATTTTAGGTGTATGTTACTGCGAAATTGGTTTTTTTTTGTGTGTGATTCCTTGATTTAAATCATGTAATTTTTGTGTCAAGATTTGTGTGTAATTTGGTAGTTTTGATGGAGTTATTCGAATTTTGGTTTATCAAGTGACTTTTTTTTTTTTTGCTGAAAGGTTATGAATCATATGATGATACTGCTGTTGTACAATAAAGTTTCAGTTCTGTGTAACTCTACATATTAACTTGCAAAATGGAAAGTGAGTAGTTATTGATTCAAGTGATTACATCATTGTAGATGAATTTGGTTTTTGATTTGGAGAGATTTATTGATTTTATCACCTGTTGTATGTTATGATTGTGTTTTACTGCATTTTAAGATTAAAAATCATCGCATTGGATGAATAATTCAGTTAACTGCTCTATGGATTCTCATTGTATGTTTCTCAATTAGAACTCTTGGAAGTCTTTGTGCTATCAGGTGCAGCTTCATTGTTTTATAGCCATAGGAATGAACAATTACAAATTTATCTTTATGTTCCTCGGTTAGTGCTTAGAAGTTGCTGATTGAAGTAATTTTGGTCAATGGTCATAACATGGATCTGGTCTTTGATTTGGGCAATTTCATTGTTTTTGTCACCTGGTATTCTTTGTTGTATTTCATTGTTGTGGTTTCCAGTACACTACGAGAGGTGATATGATGTTTTTCTGTTCATCACCTTTCTGTTTTGTTTTCAAGTCTGATCCAACGTTTCTAAATTGATGTTTGAAATTTGAATTTCTACGGTTAGGTGTATATGCATAAACAAGAAAAAATTGTCTTTGTATTTTGAATCATCTATTCATATGGTTCGCTTTTCATTTGTGTAGGAGCTATTAAAGATGGAGATGTGTGCAAGGATGTCTATTTACTTAGAACAGGCTTCAGTGAGAAGTCCTAAAGCTTGTGATTTGGACTTGAAGAAAAGAGAACAGGCAGTGACACACCAACCAGTACCAGGTCAAGCGGAAGTTCTCTGTCCTCAACCTCGTCGTGCTGTTAGGACTCCTTACACTGTTGATAGCCTTGAAAGACTGTGCTGCACTTTGAGAGGGTAAGCAGTCGAGTTATTTTTACTTTGTTCTTTGACGTTAATTTTTTGATGTGGTTTCTCTCTGTGATTATTATTTGGTTCCATCCTAGGATAGACTGTTTAATAATTGGGTCACTGAGTGAATTAATATTACACCTTTGGGCTTTAGTCTAGATAGGCGCCTTACACAATTGGGAAGTTGGAATTTTGGTTTCTACTCAAAGGTATTGTTGGGTTGTCCATTGTTTCACATGTAGTTTATATAGTCATGCTACACTGTAGAAGATGTTCACCTGACTATGGGGTTCTTTTTATCTCGTTGAACTCTCTCTTTCTACTGATAACAAATTATTACCAAACTTTTTTCCTTACACGAGGTTAGTTCACATGCTGGCGAACACATCATGTTGTTTGTTTTTGTTAGTCCGTAATCTTTCTCTAAACTGAGAATTTATTTTTCTTTTTATTTGCAGTGAGTCCCCTACTCCCAGAAAAGATCCCAGTCTTGACTTCTTAAGTTTATTTTTTAGCAAGGTAACTGCCGGCATCTGTTTGCTTATGTTGATTTCTTTTCATAGGCTTGTCATCTGTGGTAATAACATTTTGCTTATCATTTCTTGATTGTCTGTATACAGGATCGTTTAGAAGATGATTTAGATACTGATAATAGCAGCCAAATTGGCTTTTTTTGCGGTTCACCACCGGTACGTGCTGACAACCCACTTGTACATGATGTACAGTTTGTTCGACAAACTTCAACACTTAGTTCTTCATTAGGAAATTCTTTTGGTGCAAAGGGTTCTTCTGCAAGGGCAGATAGAGCTCCCTCCTGTGGTAAATCTTCTTTTGGAGGGAAGCCTGTGGTTAGAGTAGAAGGCTTCAGTTGTGGGGGTTCGAAGTCTAACTGCATCGTTTCTGCCCGTGCTTGATTTGGCTTGGAATGATGTAAGACCTTCTGACCTGAAAGGAGCTTTCTGGTGGCTATCTAGATTTCACCACCCTTTTCCTTGCTCGCCCTCCAACCCAATTTTTCTTTTTCAAAGCCACAGTTTTAGAGTATCCATCTTTTGTATATATAGTGGAGATACCTGCTGAGATCGTGTCTATTTTGGTTGGTTTTTGTTTGTGGGTCTCTGTATAATACGAAGTCGAGATTTAATTGAGTTGTTTGTTGAGAGATTTAACGGAATTGTTCAGTTCCGACTCTCTAATTGCCGAATGTAATAATGTATATAGCCGGACAACATTGTAAAAAATTGTATCTATAGCTTGTCCTTGAATGATAATTTTCAGAATTTCATATCTGCTTTTATTTTTAATGCTATTTACCTATTATTATGCTTTCACTGTTGCCTTTATTGTTCTTGTGAAATTGGTGGGTTGTTTCGCTAAGAAGGCGGGTTTTCGTGTAAGATCATTGACCATTCTGGTTTAGTTACCGCGCCTTAGTCCTTACGTATTGTACTTATATGTACTGGGATATAACCATGATAACCTAGGTTTCCTGGTGAACCTTCCGTCGGCTATTGGCTGACCTTTGGAGCTCACATGGCCAACAGCAAATCTGTAACACCATAGGTGGCAAGCAATAAAATAGAGGCATTACCGGACATGGACGAACTTGATTATGTGGTTGCGAAGCAGACAATTTCATCCAAGAGTCCTTTCTAGGGAAAGTTGCTCTCATCCTGGTTTATACCTTTTCGCGTCCGACGTTGGACCCTAACTTTGTCGTGCCCATGCTACACTAATGTGGATTGCTGGCTGCATGAAACGTATTTCTTGTGTAAAGAACGTTTGGTGGCTGACCCACCGTTTGACTCTGGTCAAAATTTAGATAAACATCCATAGAGATTATGATCAAAATCGTGAATCGTGAAGCTGACTCGATTCTTTTTTTTTTTTTTGTTAATCATGAAAAGCTACTTCGACCACCACACTCGACTAGAAATTTAGATCGGAACCAAGCTAGCTAGTGAGTTTAAGTACAACATCTTTTCGATTATAAATTGTCGGAAGAAGAGATCTCATCATCACTGATTCAATGAGCTTATGTGCCTAATATTTCCTATTGTAACGTCTGTTTGATCGTTAGAAACAATAATTTTTCCATTTAAAAACTTGAGATTCAGTTGATTTTAGTTAAGAATCGTAAACAAAATGTTGGCTTCTCCGATTCTTCACAGAAACGATTCCTTCCCACAATGCGGGTCGATTTAAAAAAATTTAAAACGACCCGATACGATTCGGGTCACGAATCGTACGATTCTAACAACCATTTATGATGCTTAAGGATAAGCATATCATCTATTTAATGCCAGGTGGGCATGTTCGTGAAACTTGTATGTACCGACTTCACTTTTCTAGAAGTCTATAAATAGCACAACTGATACTGTGTAAGGGTAATAACAACTTTCAATAAGAAATAGAAATCTTCTTTTACTGTTCACTTGTTATAGATTATCTAATACAATCTACTAATGTATTATTAGCTACCGTAAATATATGTTATATAAAAGTTTTAGGTAACTGTATAGTATGTAGCTATACCCGTGAGTCCGATAAATATGTAACCGTATTGTTTTTTTTTTTTGTTTTTCCTGTGCTTGTCAATGGTAGCTCATGAGGGAGATTTACCAGTCAAAAGGATTGCGCCAAGGTGATCCCTTCTTCCTTTTTCTTCTTGATTGTGAAGTTATAGCTACCGTGTTTACTAAGCAGTGGAGGTTGGCTGGATGGGTGGGTTTGAGGTCAAGGAAAATGATACAAGATTAGTCATTTGCAATTTGGGGATGACGTCTTGGCGTTTCTAGAGGCCGCGACATTATCCATACCATATTAGATATCTTAGGTACAATCTTCTAGTTTTCGAATTTGTTTCGGGTTTGAAAACTAACTTCAGTAGAAGTAATATGTTTGCTGTAGGTGATGTGAATAACTTGAAAACTTAGCTGAGGTCTTTGGATGTTTGGTTGGGGATTTCCCATCTACGTATTTGGGTCTTTTACCAGGTAAGAATATTTATCTTGCTCTAAATGGGATCGGGGCTATCGAAATCTGCAATAGCTAAGCTCGCGTCTTGGAAGAGGAGTCTTTTATCTAAGGCTGGTAAGCTTACTTTCAAAAGGAGTGTTCTTCTGACTATACATGTACGATATGAGCTCTTCCCTAACCTTTACAATATGTCTCAAAGTAAACACCAGACTTTGGCAGATTTAATTTGTATGATGCAGAAACTCTGCTGGTTTCTCTTGGAACCTTGGACTCACTCATAGAAGATTTTCCGACCTTGAGATACATGAACTTTTTGTTTTATTCTCCCACCCAAACACAATTAGTTTATCTCCTGCTGAAGAAGACTCGTCGGTGTGGTTTGGAGATAAATCTGCGCAATCTTCAGTCATGTCGGCTTACATTGCTACTTTGTCGTAACAGGTTGGTGTTTTAGACTTTCTATCTCATAGAGTCTAATAACTCTAATCTAGGTTGTGGTAGCACAAAGTTACTTTCTTCCTTTCTTTGGCAAAACATATTAAATAGGCTTCCAACTATGAACAATCAGCATAAACGTAACTATAATCTTAATCTTTGTTGTTCTTGTAAAACTTCTCCTGAGTTCAACTGCCACATTTCCTTACATGTTCCTTTGTGCGAAAAGTTTGAGTGTGTTTCTTTATTGCTGCCGATATCCATATGAAACTTTTTGGGACTACAAGGGAGCTTATTTAAGGTTGGAACCGTACGAGTCTAACTATTCATGGTTAAAATGATATGGAAAAGAACACCAATTGTTGTGGTGTCTATGGTTGGAAAGAAATGCAAGATCCTTGAGCCTCAAGAATAATAGGCCTGAAAGATGTTGTTAGTTACTGAGATTGAGATTTAAGTTCTCCATCGGGCTTCTAAGGCTAGACCCCCTTTTTTTTTAACTAGCGCTTATTTCTATGGATGATGTTTTTGTGCACTATGATATAATATAATCATATACCCCCCCTAGGTCTGTATAATGCAATTTCTTATTGATTTGTTCTTTGATTTTGGCCTTCTTATCTATTTGTTCTTTGGTTTTGGACATGTTTTCTGGCTGTCGTAACTCGGGGTCTTGTTGGTAACTTTTTAACCTTTATTAAATCTATTCTTTATTTAGGGGGAGAAAAATAAAATAATGATAACTTTCGTCGTGATATTTTTGGATAATGAAAAATCAAATTGGGACCAGTATTTTGTAGGGAAAATTGAGAATATGTCCAAATGTCACTTCGCCTGTTGCTTTGAGCCTTTTTTAATAGCTTATAATCTTTGTCTAGGAGTAAAAATACTTCTAAGACATTTAATAGGCTAGAATAAAATTTTCTTTTAAGGGTACTTGAAAAATTTGATTTTAGTAAAGATTTTTGTCATCTAATTGAACAATGTGTTTCTACTATAGGTGTAAGCGTGCTTTTACATGGTTTTTCTTGTGAACAATTTAATCCTACTAGGGGGATTAGGCAAGGGGATCTTCTGTCCCTTTACCTGTTTATTCTGGCCATGAAATTTTTGTCTAGAAGTTTTATGCATTATGAGGCTAATAGAGTCATAACCGGAGTCAAGGATGTTAGAAGAGCTCCTTCTATCACACATATGCTCTTTGCATATGACATTTTTATATTTGGATAATCTAATATATATCACATACAAAGCATCCTGCACATTTTGCATTATTTTAGTATGTTATCTAGTCAGCTTTTAAACTTTGATAAATCCTGTGTGCATGTGACCTCAGCCCTGAAGCATGTGAAGATCTGGCTAAAGCTCTAAACATGAAGAAGGTTAGAGACACTGAAAAGTAATTGGATTCACCTCTCTTATTTGGTCACTCTAAGTTAAGATCTTTTGATCATATTCTTCAATCCTTCGTGGCTAGACTTAAAAATTGGGTTAGTACCTCTTTAAATCAAGCTGGAATGACAACCATCATAGGTCTTTTTTTTAACTCTCTTCTCACTTATCAAATGGGGTGCTTCAATATACCTACCACTCTAATTAAAAAGTTTCACACTCTAGAGAAAATTTTGATGGGAGCATATAGCTAACAAAGGTATTGAATTTATTTCTTGGTCTAATCTAAACAAGCCTAAAGAATTAGGAGGACTAGGCTTTATGAATATTAATGAGGTTTTTAATAATTTTCTTCTTCGCAAATTTACGTGGAAGGCTAGCCTAAAATGTGAGGACCTTTGGACTAAAGTTTTAAAAGCTAAATGATAGAAGTTTCTTGCAACAAAAAAAGCTAAATGATAATAGTTCTTGGGTATGAAAATACATTTATGGTTGTAAGGATGCAATCAAGGAAAATAGTTTCTAGAATGTCAGATGTGGTACCGAAGTCAGCATCTGGTTGGACTGACTGTTGGGTTATAGACTTGGTTCATCCCCTTGAGCCAATTGTAGGTTTGACAATTAATTTCTTCTTATCTTTTCAATGTTTGTGATTTGTTTATATATGGTACTAGATTTTGGAATGTGTCTTTCATTAATAACTCTTTTACCACTGAGTGGAGTTGATACTCTTATTTGGAAACCAGATAGGAAATGAGCTTTCTGTAATACCCTGATTCGGCGGGTAGGGTTTTCCGAATGGAATATAGGTAAAGGTTTGTCCTTCCCTAACAGTGATGCCTTTTCAGCACAATTGACTCCAGAGTTGGAAAAAAACTTTTTAGTTAAGCGTGCTCGAGAGGAAGTAATCCAGGGATGAGTGACCTCTTGGGAAGTTGTTGCTGGATGACTGCAACGGAGCCCGTTAAAAACCCTACACTGCCGGATAACCACAGTGGCTAAGTGGGGACAGTAGCGGTGGAGGTTCGGGTCATTAAAAATGGTATCAGAGACGACGACGGGTCACCTGCCGAGGGTAAGAGAGTATGCTGGACGAGGTATGCCAGTTACTGGTCTTATGAATGGCAGGTAACATCGGAGATCTGGGCTTGTATATTCCGAAGTCGAGGATGACTCCAATTTAAGGTGGTGGTATTGTAATACCCCGATTCGCCAGATAGGGTTCGCCGAGTGGAATATAGGTAATGGTTTGTCCTTTCCTAACACCGAGGTCTTTTCAGCATAGTTGGCTCCAGAGTTGGCAAAAAGATCTATAGTTAAGCGTGCTCGGGAGGGACTAATCCAGGGATGGATGACCTCTTGGGAAGTTGTTTCTGGATGACCACAGCGGTGCCCGTTAAAAATCCTACACTGTCGGATAACCGTAGTGGCTAAGTGGGGACAATATCGGTGGAGGTTGGGATCATTACAAATGGTATCAGAGCCGACGACGGATCACTTGCCGAGGGTGAGAGAGTACGATGGACGGGGTGTGCTAGGTACTGGTCTCATGAGTGGTAGGGAATGTCGGAGATATAGACTTGAATATATTCTCGAGCCGAGGACGGCTCCAATTTAAGGTGGTGGTATTGTAATACCCCGATTTGGCAGGTAGGGTTTGCTGAATGGAATATAGGTAATGGTTCGTCCTTTCCTAACACTGAGGCCTTTTCATCACAATTGGCTCCAGAGTTGACAAAAAACTTTGCAGTTAAATGTGCTCGGGCGGGAGCAATCCTGGGATGGGTGACTTCCCGGGAAGCTGCTGCTGGATGACCGCAACGGTACCTGTTGAAAACCCCACACCGCTGGATGACTACAGTGGCTAAGAGAAACTGCAGCGGTTGGACCATACCAAAGATCAAATACCAAATTTGTTTGCTCTTGAAAAAAAAAACACAGCGGTTTGAACCCTAAATATGATCTTACGCTTATCTAAAGAGGTGTTTGTTAACGAACGCAACATTAGAATAACGTTAGATTACAGAGACGTTTGTGTAGGGAGACGTTTGCTATTTGACGTTCAACTAGATAAACGTTTTGAATCCTAAGGATCAGACACCCTTGTAAAGGAACGTTGACGCTGCGTTAACAAACGCTCACCTAGTGGAGCTCTTGCCTAAACGCCCACCTAGAAGAGCTTCTCTTCCTTAAACGCTCACCTAGAAGAGCTTCTCTTCCTTAAACGTTCACCTAGAAGAGCTTCTCTTTCCTAAACGCTCATCCACTTGAACGGTTACCCTGTCGACGCTCATATAGGGGAGCGTGATCACCATTATTGCAAAACGTCTTCTTAACATAGCGTATGTTAATCTGGCGCTGCTTGAAGGGGATGTTTTAGTCACACGCTCTTTTAATACAGCGTTAGAGCACACACTTTTATAAGTGAACGTTTCACTAGACGTCATTCTGCAATGACGTCCGTGTTTAGAAACGTTCTCTTACAAAAACGTTTAAGGTTAACGCTGTGCTAGAAAAGTGTCCGACTAAATTTAGGTTTGGTCCGGTTGGTGGAATAAGTATGCTCGGATACTGTTCAAAATCTCGACTAAATCCTATATATGATCGCCCGTTGCGCCTCACTTTCGCCTACCAAAGAGTAAAAATGAGCTTTACTCTTTAGTATGGTCTACCGTTACAGTTTCCCTAAGTGAGGACAGTTTCGGTGGAGGGTCGGATCATTACACTTTCACTGTTAAAAGTTCTTATATTTTCATAAGTAACACTCCTATCTCTTTTGCACGCAATCAAACTATCTCTCCACGTGTATGGAAAGCACTCTGGAAAACAAAACTTCCTCACAAAACCAAACTTTTTGTCTGGAAATGTCTTAGAGGCATTGTCCCAACTAGACAAAAAATATATGCATACAAAAAAAATATTGACCTGCATTGTAGGTTCTGTAATAATCCTATGGAAACTATAGACCATCTTCTTCTGAATTTTTCATATGCTAGGTCTATTTGGTTAGATGTCAATGTGAATATTTGTAACATTTTGAATGCTCATAATAATCTTCACAGTTGGATTATTAACTGGTTTTATGCCGGTACTAATCAAAGTAATAGCTTAGGTAGCATTAATGATTACACTTTGCATTTGTTTATGAATACCATATGGACTATATGGAAAGATAGATATGCTCTTATCTTCCAAAAATATGAAGCCAAATAAGCTAATGTATATTTAGAGGATAATAAGTCTAAGTAACCAATGTAGTATTGCTAGAACTGTTAACAATTTTAGTAGAAACTTGAGTACTTAACAAATACAGAGCTGGGATCCTCTAGAAATGAATAGTTATAAAATAAATATAGATGTTTTTTTTTATAAAGAAATGTTACAAGGTGGTACATGACTGATAGTTAGAGATTTTCCAGGTATCAACCATGGAGCAAAAGGAAGGTACTTTAATGGAGGATTGATTAAAGATTATGAAGTGGAGCAGCTGGAATGTGTAGGTATGTTAGATACAGTGAATTGGGCTATATCTAAAGGTCCGAAGAGAATACTTGTCGAGACAGATAGTGAGTTTCTAATAAAGTCATCAATGAAAAAACATCGTATGTTCATTGGAGGAATCAGAACACCATTGTAGATATTAAATTTTATTCATAAATTCGGTTTTTTTTTGTCCTTTAAATATTTAACAGACTAAAAAATGTCGTAGGAGATTTTATAGCAAAAAAATGCTAGAATTGATATACTAGATTTTGAATTCTCAAGTGAGCTGCCAGCTGACATTCAGTTGGAGGTTGCTAAAGAGATTCAACCTGTAAACAATTAGTTTATCAATAATATCTCTTCTTTAATCAAAAAATAAATAAAAATACTTCCAGATTCAAAATTCATTATAATTTTATTATATGTATAAGAGTTTCTTCTTGTAACTCAATAAAACTAACCATTAGTCAAAACAAAAACACTCGCAAAGGTTTTGAAAAAAAAACGGGCTACAAAATCGACCGTTTTTAGAAAATTTTGTGGATTTCAAATTTTGTAACTAACTATCACATGTCAAATATCGGGTCATTCATGAGACACTTTATTTTTCCTTTAAATACACGCTAACACCTCATTTGGTTGGAAGTATTAGAATCCTAGTAATTCAATTATGAGGTAATTTAATTCTTAGAATTGATTTTCAAGGAATTGAATTTAAATCCAAAAAATTAACGTTTGGTTAAGGTTATTCAATTACTTTTGTTTTTAACCTCAGAATTCAATTCCATTGCATTATTGGACTAGTGCAATGGAAATCTATTATTTTAGAGAAAATTGGATTCTCAGAAATCAAAAAACTTAATTACACAAAATTGATTTGTATTGTTTGGTTCAAATAATTATGCGCATTTTTTAGAAATTAGATTACCTAACCTTCAGTCCCTTAAAACCAAACATATTATAAGGGGAAACATGTTACATATTCTGACATCTCTCATCTCAATAAACTAAACAAACTTAATTCCTTATTTGGCTTCTAATCTTTCATTGATAAGTAAACTAATCTCCAGCTTCTTCCAACTAATCGATTTTGTTGGTTTTCTTATTTAATCACTTGGAAATTTCTCTCTTTGTTCGATCATGGATGCTAGAGTATTCGTAAGTTTTTCTTTTTCTTTTTAGAGTATCAGATTGTCAATAAATGTAATTTTTTTGGTTTTTTTTTGTTTTTGATAAATTTGTTTTTTCCGATACTCACGATTGTTTGGTATATCATCAAGTAATTTTGATAATATTATGTTACGTAGAAAACAATTTTATCTTTTTTCTAATTTCACCACTGAAATTAATTTTTTTTAATTATACATTTGTGGTTTGGGTGGATGGCTAAAGACATACTGGAGGGTAATGCGAAAAGAATCGAAGGAAATAGGATGTTTGTGACGTCCACATCCCAAAGTCGAAACCTGCAGTTGCAGCGGTTCCTTATCATGCGCAACAAGCCAAGGTTTTTCTTTTATCTTTTGTTGCTTATAACAAGTTATGTTTTCATAATGAATCGATGGATGACGAATTATCAAATTTGGTGAAACAGAGGGGCAGCAAGTCCAATGAAAGCACATTATGTGCCATGTGACCATGGGTATGGTTGTGTTAGACCTTACGTTCGGAGCACACACTGCCAAACAACAACTGGTTTACTCACCATCAGTGCAACCAAGCAAGAAGAAAAGAGAAATACTGCCCGAGTTGGAGCAACCTGATTATGTCATTGGAGAAACTGATAAATTCATAAGCAAGTCATTTCCAATGAAGGTTGGTCACATTCAGGATCCCATCTCCGCTACCATCCCTAATCCAATCCGTGGTGACATTTACAGTTTTACACAAGGTACGTACAGTAAGTAACTAAACCTTTGCTAAACTTCTTGTCGTACCGTTTCACGAAACTAGTGGTCTGGTACCATAAATTGCACCCCCAAGAAGACGGAAAGCTTGAAATTAGTGGGACTCTGAACTCTGATGAAGATGTAATCCTTGCAAATATTAAATTCGATTTCATGCAATTAAGGGGTTTTTCTTAGGAGTAATGTATGTATCAAATCTTTCGCTTCATTGGTTAAGGAGTACTTTTTACTATTTAGAGAAATTCCATCATTTGTGGTATCACTCCCTTCTCTATAGTGAATGAGATAAAGAGAGAGCGAGCTAAAATGATTTTTTTAAGCATAAAATTTATTAAACTACTAAAGAATTATTACACAAGGGTAAGTGGTACCTAAATATTCACCGATTACAATTCGGTCGGTAAGCCTAAAATCTTCAGCAACCTGATGATTGAGTAGAATGTTAGCAACAGTCTCTTGTTCTAAATTGCATCGGAGGAAGATGTTGTAAATGGCGAGGTGAATATGATTTTGAGTGTCGAGGGTCGATAGGCCCTTGTTCAATTCTTTCCAGAAGAAAACTGCATTTTAGGTGGACACGACAGTGCCCAAAGGAGATTGGTTGTTGTTAGTGAGTTTCTATGCAATTGATCTGAGGTGCAAGGAAAGTATTTAAATCCGATATGGTGTACTGCGCGTCTATTAGCTGTTTATCTCTTTTTTTTCTGCTTGGTCCATAACAATTCTTTTGATTTGAGCCTTTAGTTGTATACAACCTACTTTAACTACAACAAGTAATGTAAAATGTGCTTTGTAGGATAGCACCTACAAAAACTAAAGAAACAAATAGTACCTTGTGTTTTAGGATGAAAACAAATGTACTACAAAAGAGTACTTTCTGTAGGTTTCGAGAGATCAAAAACGGACAAGACGAGCCTAAACTAAGAAATGGCCGTTCAAGTCCTTCTTGAGTCATAAAGGTGGAGAGGATGGATTGTTCTTAGAGGAGGGAAGCAAGGAAGAATGAGAAACCACTGTAAGATGAGAAAGTAATGATGTGTGGTTGAAGATTGTATGTAAGGCTGTAAACTGGATTATCTCTAAGATAGATCTCTTGTTCCTAAATTGATGAAGCCATCTATTTTATAGTCTTTTCGTGAACACACTGATTTTTCGTAAGTTATGGAGGTTATGAAGAGATGGAGTAGTGATGATCGTGGAGATTGTAGTGGAGTCATGTCCTTCGAATCAGGAAGACTGTATGACCACTACTCCTCATCCTGTCAATTGCTCTTAACCGACCCATTACTTCTTACCTTCTTGTCGTGGATGTGTTGCCACATGTATGTTGACGTAGACTGTCAGACCAATACCCCAATGAGAATCCTCCCACGTATTGTATTTGATATTTCGTAGAAAAATGTCATGGACCACTACTATTTAGGTTAGGTTAAGTCAATAACCTACTGAATTAGTGAAGCACGTTGCTCAGTTCACTAAGTTATTTAAGTAGACTAGCCAGTGCTAAGTATAGTAAAATTGTAAGTTTAATAGTCATGTTCTAGCTCAAGAGTAACACGACATAAATTTAGAAATATTTGAAATCAAGATTAAACAAAAGTCCTCAAAAACGTAATGTTCTTAAGGACAAATATGCATTAGCATTAGGCTAGAGCTAGCACCAATCATAGGCTAGTGTCATTAGCGCCATAAGATGGTGCAGCTTAGTTCGAGCGCCATAGGTTGGCGCCGATAGTTGAGCGCCATAGGCTGGATCTGATATTGCAGCACAGCGCCATAGGATGACGCTGATAGTACAACCCATAGGCTGGAAAAGATTGTTGCAGTTCCATAGGATCGCACTACTACTTTTATTGGGTGTCATAGGATGGCGCTTGAACACCCGCAATTTTCGCATGGAGCTTACTCATGGACGCTTCATGGCATGGGTTGAAGGTTCATCCTAAGCTTATAAAGCTTACCCAGATATGCATTTGGGTGTGGATTCCTTGACCTCGAATTATAGTGTTAAGGTCCTATTACACGTGATGCGTATTCGAGGAGGCATGATAGTGCAAAGGCACTATTATACAAAGACGAAGTTGCGTACGAAGAATGCATTATAGTGCTAAGGCACTATTATGCCGTGATGCATTGTTAAAAATGCATCATTATGCCTATGTTGCATACCGAGAATGCATTTTAGTGCTAATGCACTATTATGCCGTGATGCATGATCCAATGCATCACTGAGCCAATGTCGTTATTTGATGAATGCATTATAGTGCTAAGGCACTATTATACCGTGATGCATGATCCAATGCATCACCGAGCCGAAGTTGCATAAGTGGGAGCATTTTAGTGCTAATGCACTATTATGCCGTGATGCATGATCCAATGCATCACTTAGCCGAAGTTGCATAAGTGGGAGCATCATAGTGCAAATGCACTATTATCCCGTGATGCATGATCCAATGCATCACCAAGCTGAAGTTGCATAAGTAAGAGCATCATAGTGATAATACACAATTATGCCGTGACGCATTGTTAAAAAATGCATCACCGAGCCGAAGTTCCATAAGTAAGAGCATCATAGTGCTACTGCACTATTATACCGTGACACATTGTTAAAAAAATGCATCACCGAGCCGAAGTTGCATAAGTAAGAGCATCATAGTGCTAATGTACTATTACGCTGTTACGCATTATTAAAAATGCATCACTGAGCCAAGAATGCATCACCGTGATGCATCAGCGTTTTTATTTATAGCTTACCCGAGAATGCTTCGCTTGGCTTTGGCAGGAAATCTTCATTTCGGCATTGCAGTTGATGGATGACACTTACCATTCAAATATTTATTTGTAAAAATGCGAATAAAACATATATATGGAGGGAGCTTTGCTTAAATGTGCATGAGCGGTAATGCACATATAAATGCGATGTAGCCTATACGTTGGAGCATACTTGATGCTAAAATATCAATATGCATGTAGCTTAGCCTATAAAGGTTGAATTATGCGAAAGCATCATTCAATCGTACTACGTACTTGAGGATGCATATTTGCATAATAAATAGCGATAGTTATGCACAAGCTAGTGCATACCTTGCGAAAGTCCTTCGGCCTATACAAACTAGGCTTTGCTTGGCCTTTGGCCTTGCAACGAAGTTAAAATTGATGTTGGCTTTTCCTTAATAGGCTTAAGTTGCTAGTTCCTTTCGAATTGAACCTTTGATGAGATACGGTCATGCTTGATCCCATCAAGGTACGGGTTAGGTACGTAGGCAGCCGCAATTCAATGCATTGAGGTGCAACACCTTGTCTCTCATATCATCTAATTTGGGAGATGATTGCGACATTATGGTAACTCATATCATCTGGCTCGGCAATGCTAAGCAAGAGATGATTGTTGCCACACTTGATGGGGTAATTGCAATTCCATTTGATGGATTGTTCATACTTCCTAGCAACCGTTGCGGCATGGAATGGCATGTGCCTGGATGTTGCACCCCTGGAAAGAATAAGATAAGTGCAGGCTCTAGCGCATGGTCGAAGCAGAATTGATGAAGCGAAAGCTTAGGCTTGAAATAACCGAGGTGTTGGTCCAAGGGCATGAGTTAGGCCTGGACAATGATCGTAATTATGTGATTGTTGCCAAAGGCATCCCCATTGGCTTGTATAGCCTTCAACCCTTGGTAGAATAAGGGTAAGTTGGAATGGTATGCTAGTCCAAGGCATGGGTCAGGCCTGGACAAGGATAGTACTTAGGTGATGCTTGTTAAAGGCATTCACCATGAGCTTTAATGGCCTTGCACCCTTTGTAGGTCAAGGGTGAGTTGGAACGATATGGAGACTAAGGTCGGAGTACCATGCTTGCAAAGCATGTTTGGAAAGGCAAATATACCTGGAACGATATAAACGTAGATTGAATAATATAGGAACTACGTTTCGAGTATAATGTTTACAAGGCATGCTTGGAAACAAAAAATTTACGTGCACTTTCCAGCAAGAAGCTAAGCTTTAAGGTCCGGTTACTTTCTTCTAAATCGCGCATCGGGGAATTCTGGCCTGCCCAGCGCAACGCGCGGAAGGCAGAATTTTTCGGTCTGTGACAGCGCTGCTAGCGTTAGTGCCATAGGCTGGCACAACAAGCTTTGTTTTTTTGCCTTAACCTTTAAGGTTCTTGGCGCTTCTTCGAGGTTCGGACATTGAGTTAAAATGCATCCTCTGGGATCAGTCGTATAGGTATGACACTTTCTTGCGTATAATAGCAGATTGACTTCTATTCAATCATTGATGCACATTCGAGACGAATTCAAGGAATTCATCCGTGGAAGTTTATACAGCTTGATGCTAGTTCGATATGGCATATATATTATACATATTTAGAGAGGCTACCAGATCAACGTAGAACGTCTATAGTCATTTATAGAGACTGTATTTCTTAATTCTCTTACAGAACGTACGTAGAACTACAATACTTATTGTCTTGATATTAAGCTAGAAATATACGCAAATATTTCTATGCTTCTGTTGCTGAGTAGATAATGACTTTACAATTTTTTTCCCTAGTCCAAAATCCACCGTTAACACCTAGTAATATAAAGTGTGCTTTATAGCACATCACTTATAAAATTAAAGAAACAAACAGTACCTATAGGGATTGCTATCAAGGGTTCGAATAAAGAGAATTTATTTTTAGTTTTTTACCGGGGATGGCAAATATATCTAGCACTCTTGGATCATCATTAGTGTGTGATTTAGGATAATGGGGCGCTTGGGGTTAAACATGTGATAAAAGGTCTATTGATGGGGATTCACATGAAAAAAACATGCAATATTCGAATTAGCTCACATAAACCAATTACTATAGCTTACTACTATAGATGACTTAAATAACTGAAAAGACTAATATTTATGCGAACTAATGAAAAAAGAAGTCAAGCAACACAACAGACACTACGCTATTTTTACCATTTTGGGATTTCTATTTCCGTTACGAAAATGATGTTTCACATTGTAGCAACATTTTATGTAATTTATATAAACGTTACTTAAATTAATTAAACAACTTTTATACTTGCTTAAATTATTTTTAGACGTTGCTTCATTATAATTAAAGCAACATATCTATTAAATTAAGCAAGGTTTAGTTAGTCGTTTATTAGGTCATAAAAACGTATTGTTGGGTCCCACTATCAATATCACATTCCTATTTTTGTTGTGCAACTTTTATATACGTTGCTTATTAGAGAAAACTCAACAACATAGTCCTTACATTTATAACTATTGTAAATTCAAATTAGGTTTAAAAAAAAAGGAATTGTATTGATAAATTTCTGCGATTACATTTTATTCGCCTGCATATATAGATTTTTGCACCTGCATATCATTCTATATGGAGTAAAATACTTAATTATCCATATGGAAGAAATTACAAGAATCATAACATAATTGATTGATCATCACCACTACTACGTTGATGTGTTTTCTTACCTCTAACATACTTAACTGACCATTACTAAATTGATGTGTTACTGACTAAACAATTAAATTATACGTATCCTAATGGAATGAAAGGAATTTAACATTACAGTTCATCCTTGACGATGTTGTTGTTTTCGATGTTCTTTTTTCTCTTGGAAATATTGGCACCCACTGAAGAATAACTTGGTTACTGATGTGTTTTGAATGAACTTGGCTTCTACTGGTTCCGGGAAAGCCTTCCCAAATGCATGATAGAGGACAATATAGATCCATATCAAAATAAATGCATAGTAATAATGAACCTCTATTATGAGCTGGATGAATAATAATGCATGACAAGTTCAATGTTTAGTAGGGTACTTTTAAACTACATAAGGTACGTGATAAGTCATAGTAGCCCTAATTCCATGATGAACAATTACTTCCCGGAAAAACAAATACAAAGTAATCAACAAACTCAAACTTTCAGCTAATGATTCATAACGAATCTACACATGAAACGATATAAATGGGAGAAAGAAACGAGGATAAACCCATATAAACTATATCCACAAAGTTCAAATAATAAGTTTCATACAAGTCCTAACTCCTGAATATATGTGGAATTTTAGGCTTTCTCCAATGAATTAAGTATGGTAGTTGGCGTCTAATACATCTTCCAAAGTTAGGAACTGATTGTACAAATTTGTATAAGATCTTCTCTCGACGAACTATAGTATTGAGCAATATCGCGACATAGGTATAGTTTGACACATGAAAAGCAAACAACTTAATAGAATGGAACATAAAACCAACTACACTTTATGTAAAAAACTGCTTACCCTTTGAAAAGGAAACTAAAATCAACAAGCAACTTTAAAATACAAAAACTAATAACTGCAAATTATCTGACAGTAGGTGAAATGTTTATTGATCAAGAGATATACCTTTTAGAACTCTAAAAATTATGTCGCTTAAGATCAGTTACAGTGCCTATTCCATGCAACAGACAATCAAGTGCACCAACAAGCTTATTTATATACGAACCAACATCTTCAGATACCTGCCAAATTAAATAACACAAATATTGAGGCTGAAAGATAGTTAGCTGGAAAGAGAATTACTAGGAGAATGTCAGTTATGCTACAAGCAGTTGGGAAATCTACTTCAGATATTGATCTCAACAAAACAAAATAATAACTTAGTTCCATTATACTAGTAGCAACACTAATCATTTTAGGATGCAATAGCTTCCTCAGAGAAAATAAGGCATACACAGAAGCAAGGTATAACAAGTTGACATACTTTCTTTATTCAACACCAAAGATTCGTAAAAGGTTACTTCAGACTCAAAGTGAGCAAGTACATTAGATATTTAGTCTTAATATATCATGGTCGTGCTTGGTGAACATTGTCACCACTGAACATAGACATGCTCAGATTCTTGTCCATTGAGTCTGTTCTTTATCTAGAGATTCCCTAGATTTACTTAAATGACTTTTTTTTTCATATGTAAGTATCGCTTTCTTGTATACTAGAAAAGTTAAATATCAGCATATTGAGCAAGAAAAAATTGGTTGGGATTGACTATTAGTTCAAAAGTTCATAGAGTTGATTATTTTAAATTTTTCATGCTTGGCTTCACATCATTGATAATGCCTTTATCTGCATCCTTGACGTATTGCCCATGATAGATTTAGGTAGTGATGTGCTAAACATAAATGATTACTTATCAGTCTGGCAAAGATGAACGTAAATGCGCCCACCATCCTGGAAAAATGGAGATGACATAGAAATTATATCATTACTCAAAGAAGTTAGAATGGAAATACAAATTTAAAACTTCCCATTTTGCGACTCGCTTTCATACTTTCAACATTATCGGGATAGGCCTCCAAAACCTTTTCAAAGTTTGCAAGAGAACTTTCTCTGGATGGTTGCTTACCATAATAAGGCAATACAAAATACTGAGGCGTAGCGCTTTCCTTAAGAGATGCCATGCAGTATAATACATCCTTTTCAAAATTACCCCGCAGTTACATCAATATGATCATCAGTGAAATGGAGTACGTATATAAAGTCATAAATTTATCAAAGTTAAGAGTTTGTTTCGGACTCAGGTGTTGGTGGTGGTAGTTGATGGTGACAGCCACCCATAACGCTAACAGCTACAAACAACCACTTTCACCATCCACTACCACCACCAACACCTGAAGCCAAACTCTACCAAACAACATCTCCACCCACTACAACAAGGAAGCAAAACTTAAACATTCAAACAACTTCCAAGAATCCAAAGACATGATTCTTCACAAACTAAATCTAAAACAACTTCCACAAAACAAACTAAACCTAAGAACCAAAACCCTATAAAATACACAAAACATAATCTATATACATCAATAATTATTAATTAACAAATCAAACAAAACATAATTTTCAGCACCACTCATACATACCCTGTAAAAAAATCACAAAAGCACAAACAACGTTTGAAGACACGATTCTGACCTAACTAATTCTAAAACAACTTCAACGAAACAACATAAACCACACGAAATATACTTTGAAAAACATCACATACAAGCTTAATTCAAACATTTTAATCAAACAAACCCGATTTACAAGTTCATATACTAACATCAGATTATCAAAACACACACTACTACTTACCATAAAATTATACTTCATGTTATTGCACACACACAAAAAAATGACAAAGACTAAAACAAAAAATCAACCAGATCCGACAATGGAAAAGAGTAAAGAAAAAAAAAAGATTTTTAGGTAAAAAATCAAACAACGTCATCTAAAAGAAAAACAAAGTTAGGGTTTGTACCTCAGCTTTTGGCTAGTAGATCGAAGCATAATCAACAAAGTTAGGGTTTTTTTGATTTCAGGAACAAAATCAATTTTTAAGGTTAGGAATATTTTAATTAGGTTTTTTGTATCGATCTCTGGTATGGGTTTTGAATTGGATACGAGGGTTAAGAAGTAGAGTGGTTTCGTTTTATGTTATGGATTTTCGGCTAAAATCACAGTGTTCTACTCGGTTAGAAAAGAGGGTTTTATGAGAGAGAGACGATATAACTTGTATTCAGAGAGACAAAATAACTTGTCTAAAATGCAAGTAATAGAAATAGAAACTTTGATTTATTTATTAAAA
This sequence comes from Papaver californicum, assembly GCA_023531435.1. NCBI lineage: Eukaryota > Viridiplantae > Streptophyta > Magnoliopsida > Ranunculales > Papaveraceae > Papaver > Papaver californicum. The sequence goes on along the minus strand of JAJJMC010029784.1, from coordinate 554,538 downwards.
ATAAATGAAAACAAATATCTTTTTACTAAATCAAATAGAAGTAGAGGTCTCTAATAATTAGTTTTGGGAGGGGAAATTTTAGTTGGGGGCTCACGATTCAAGTTTGGGCATTTTCTCTTTTTTTTTTTTTAATTTAAACAAACATTAGATAAAAACCAAATAAAAACACCTTTGTAAATAAGGCAATTTACAGTTATACCATAATTTGCAATGGATATAGACGTTGGAAATACGTTTCTTAATTATTTTAACATAATTCATAATTAAAGCAACATTTTTTTATATGCAACTTATATTTCGGTTGCACACTAAGCAACGTCTATAATATAATTATGACAAATTTCCTGATATGGCTCAGTGAAACATGGCCCAGAAACTTGAAAACTGGATTAACTAAAGAAAAAACCAAAAAACCACCAATACCGAACACATATGTGTTAAAATAAGGTTTAATATTTTAGACATCTTTATACTTCGTAGCAACGTCAGCACATTCGTTACCTTGAGATTTTTTTTTGTTTTTATAATTTTCCAAATCTTCGAAATACAAGAATCTATAGTGTTACAGGTGATGGGCAACACTTGAACGACCAAACCAAAAAACACTTATTGATCTGTTAAAAATCAATCGATCAATTTCAATTATAAAAAAACATGGAATTCCGTTAAAAATTATCGTACATAAAGATACGACAACAATATCGTATTACTAAATTTGATCAAAAATAGAAAACCGAATATGGATGAGATACCAAAACACCAAATATCAAGAAATAAAATAGAAAGCAACAAACAGAGGCAAGGAGGATGATGGATTAAATTAAAGTTCGGTTCATGATAAGTGCACAATTTAGATATTTTGTGTATCGTTTTCTTACATTTATTTACTATATTTTGTAAAGATTACCTTGTATTATTATTACTTTTATATTATTTCTTTTAATAGGTTACAACTCTAAAAAGAAGTGAAAATAGAGTGTTACGAAGGAAGAACATCCAAATACCAAGTGGAACTCTGTTAACTCCAGGATTTCTTCTCACCATGTCGAAGAGAACGAGAAAACGAAGCCAATGGCAAAAGAATGAAGCCACTCCGACTTCATATAAATAAGATATAGGTGAAAAGGCAAAGTCCAGAAGCCAGTAATCCAGACTTGGCCGACCAGGAATAGAAGCAGTAGTCCATACTTGGCCAACTGGAAACGTAAAGAAAATAGGAAGATTGAACGATAGTCGCTCAGAACTGGACGACCAGAATGAGGTCTAGTCGGCCAGATATGGACGACTAAAATCCAGGAGAAATTGGATTTCCCAGTAATACAGACTTGGCCGACTAGAAGGAATTGTAATAGTTCAGACTTCGCCCGACTGGGAAGTGATGAATTGTTGAAAGATCCTTGTTATGAGTAGTATAACATAAATTTTAAGGATGGTATGTTACCATGTAATTATGTAGAAGCGTGACCTAGGTTAAATCCGTGTGGCTCTTGCACCGGATTGCTTAGAATAACCTCAACTCACAAAGATCATTGCTTTCATTGGGTTAAACTTGAGTGGCTCTTGTGCCATGTTATTCATTGAAAAGGATTCCAAGATTAGCTCTTGCGCCTTTGATGATAATATGAGTTTTGCCGGAGTAAGCCTGCGATAGGATGCTTTAGGGTTATTGATATTGAGAGTGAATGAATGATGAGTATGATTCAGTTAATATGTTGGAAGATGGAAGATGAACTCTCTAACCAGTACTCTTTATCTCTGTTATTCGTTTAAATCTATTTCTTTTAGTATAACTTAGTTATAATTACAACCAAAACCCCCCTATTTACATAAGTAATCAAAATAACTTGATAACCCATATCTCCCTGAGGAACGAACTTGTTCTTATTACTATACTTTTATCCATATTTGTGAAGTAAAGAACTAAAAAATAATTTTGCTTGGATGACAACTGACCAAATTTTGGCGCCACTTCCAGGGAGGCATAGCGGATCGTTTTTTTTTTTTGATTCATTATTTTTTTTAACTTTGTTTTGATAAAAAATTTCAGGTACTTATCTTCTGGCTTCTAACCTTAAACCTGTTGGGTATCCACAGATTGGAATCGTAGAGGAACTGTACTGAAACCGGAATACAAACAAGAGGAAACAATGGGTGACACAAACCGTATACTCAAGGACTTAGCTTCTCACAAGAGGGATACACAACAATGGTGTATTCAAATAACATCTATATTTGAGATCAAGCCAGGGTTGATCCGTGAGCTATCAAAGTTTCATGGAATGACTAATGAATATCCAAACAAACATCTAATGGATTTTTATAACATAGTCAAGACCATGCTACCAAAGGATACAAATGCTGATGGAGCTATGTTACGAGATTTTCCATTCTCCTTGATGGACACGACTAAGAAACAAAAAGTGAAAAACATATATATCCATATATTCATGTTGCCACTTGTTTAAGCTTTGAAGCGATAATGAATATTTTGGATATGTAATTTGTGTGGGTACATCTCGGATATCCTCAAAAAAAACTCTCACCCAAGTGTAAGGATCCCAGTAATTTTGGTATACCTATTGTGATTGGTAATAAAAGGTTTGGAAAAACTATGATTCATTAAAGAGCATCAGTTAATGTTATGCCTGTATCTAATTATAAGTCTTTGAATTTGGGTCCATTGGAAGAAACTAGAATTGATTTACAACTAGTGGATCGTACTAATGTATACCCTTGAGGTATTATTGAAATGTGCTTGTGCAGGTGAATCAACTAGTATTTCCAGTCGATTTTACGTGTTGGTGATGGATAGTGGGTCTGACGCATCTATTCCGTTACTTGGGAGACCATTCATGAAAACTGCTCAAACCGTGATTGATGTTGATAAAGGAACACTCACAATGGAGTTTGACAATGAAAAGATTTATTTTAATATTTTTAAAACAATTCGGTACCCTATTGATGTTCATTCAGATGTTCATGCTAATATGTTAGATGTAGGCTAAGGAGTAGCCAGAAGTCTATAGTCGGGTTGACGACGTTAAACCAAGTGCTGAATAGGAGGCAACCTACTGGTTTTGTATTTCTATCCTTATCTTGTTAGTTTTATTTTTCTTATCTTTGAGTATCATATTATAGGATTTCCCACCTTGACTTTTATATTGGACGAGTCAATTTATATTGAGGACAATGTAAAGTTGAAGTGTGCGGGAGTGATTCAACATATTTATTTTTAAGTATTCACTTTGTAGGTAGAATTTTTAAACTTTTTTGTACATATTTGCATGAAAATCTCCAACTTTCAGAGATTTTAGAGTTACTTAGTATATTTCTAGATAAGTTTACTTACAGAGTTCTTACCGAAATAACTGCACTTAGAAGTATTCAAGAACTATATTCAGGTTTCTTAGTTGTTGAGAGGAAGTAGCCGATAAAAAGGTACTTAAACCGCCGGTGGCGAATTAGGTGCAGAAAGAATACAATATTAGGGAAGTTGATCAATCATTAGTCGAGACTACCTATTGTTACATCAAGCGAGGCACCAGACCTTCAACTCTTTGTAGTTGTCTAAAAAATGTCCTTTAGAGTGTGTATCATCCTACGCTAATTCCGGGTAGAATGATGAGCTACCCAACCTCGCACAAATTTCAGCACTACTTTTTTATCTTTTGAGTACTATTTCTTCAACCACGAGGGTGTCATTAGAATCACTAACTATATCTTATAGTCTTGTTAGCAGTTGGCCATTCTCTCGACAAAGCAACAATATAAACACATCATCATCAACAATGGGGGGGGGGGGGGGGATATCAAAATCACGAAGAAAGTTGAATACAGTCAAGGTTCACAAGCAACCAAAAGAGGAGAAAAATTATATGTTAAAAGTAAAGACAAAACAAAGTGAAAAATAATAAAAATAAAAAGATGTAAGTTTTTGAAGTTAATACGGTACCAAGGAAACATAAGTTGTGAAGAATCAGGTGTAAGTCTTTTCCCCATGACCATGTTAATTCAGTTTAATTATTCTTGCAGTTGTTATCTTTTTTTTATAGTATTAAAGATAAATAAAATATATGAACTTTAATTTCATAGTTAGTGTGATATTTCATTAGTTAAGAAATATGTAAAGAATTTTCAAGCAATAAGGAATCGAAGAAAAATGGGTACAAGTTGTCGAAGTTCTACAAATTTCAGAATTTTGTCATCAATAATTGAAGCCGAATAAGAGGGAGACGAAAATGTTTTTATTTGTTGTGAGCGGTGTTGATTGTGGATCGGTCGAGTAGGTAAGTAAGCATTCACATCCTCACATAGTGGTTGATTTCCTTTCTTAGAGCTCATCAGAAAAAGGTTTTGTTCTTCCCACGTTTTTATGAGATAACAAAATATAATTCGAAAGGTTTTATCTTCCCACCATTCGACGAGTGCAAGGTTTCTATCTTCATTCCTTCCTGCACAATACGAACAATAAAATGTATTTTTTTAGTATAATTTCATAAAACCCTATTGGTGAGGCATAAGTCGAGGCAGAATGCTTATTCAATCGCTCTAGAGGCTAGATTCGTTCATATGGTTGGTTTTCTTCTAACTCAAGAATTAAGCATGGGAATTATGTTATTTGATACTTCTAACTTCTTATTATTAGTGTGCATGAACTTTATGTCTTCGTAGCTCTTTGAATGAATGTACTCTGGGATTTTCGAAAGTTGGAATTTAGGTTTTGTGGGTATACCTCTTGTAAACCTTACGAGACTATAACTCGTCCACTAGGGACACCTAGGGTTTTAAAGGCTTGTTACACATGCTAAGTGTAACGGTATCCTCAATGAAATAGAGTTTTTGTATTTTAGTTTAGTTTAATTAGGTTAGTTTAGATTCGTAGTTTGCTCGAGGACTAGAAAAACGAAAGTGTGGAGGAATTTGATAAGTGCATAATTTATATATTTTGTCTATCGTTTTCTTAAACTTATTTGCTATATTTTGTGTAGATTACCTTATATTATTATTGCTTTTGTATATTATGTGTTTTACTAGGTTACATCTCTAAAAAAAGTGGAAATAAAGTGTTATGAAGGAAGAAAATCCAAATACCAGTTGGAACTCTGTTAACTCCATGATTTTTCCTCTCCATGTTGAAGAGAACGAGAAAACGAAGCCAATGGCGAAAGAATGAAGCCATTCCGATTTCATATGAAGAAGATATAGGTGAAAAGTAAAGTCCAGAAGCCAGTAGTCCAGACTTGGCCGACCAGGAATAGAAGCAGTAGTCCAGAATTGGCCTACTGGAAACGTAAAGGCAACAAAAAGATTGGAATGATAGTCGCTCAGAACCGGATGACCGTAATGAGGTCTAGTCGGCCAGACATGGACGACCAAAATCCAAGAGAAATTGGATTTCCCAGTAGTCCGAACTTGGCCGACTAGAAGGAGTTGTAGTAGTCCAAAATTGGCCGACTAGGAAGTGATGTAGTAGTCCAGACTTGGACGACTGGGAGCAGATGTGGTCGGTCAGACTCGACCGACCAGACACGGGATTTTGCAGGTTTCTTTCTTCTTTGCATGGGCTTGGTATTTTTGTTGGTTTTGGGACCTATTTTGACCGGGATTTGAGAACGGGTTCTTGTATGGTTCTTTCTTCTTGTATGTAATTATGTGTAAAAGTGTGACATAGGTTAAATCCGTGTGGTTCTTGTACCAGATTGCTTAGAATAACCTCAACTCACAAATATCATTGATTTCATTGGGTTAAACTTGAGTGGCTCTTGCGCCAAATTATCCATTGAAAAGGATTCAAAGAGTGGTTCTTGCGCCTTTGATGATAATATGAGTTTTGCCGGAGTAAGCCTGCGATAGGATGCTTTAGGGTTATTGATATTGAGAGTGAATGAATAATGAGTATGATTCAGTTGATAACATGTTGGAAGATAGAAGATGAAATCTCTAACCAGTACTCTTTATCTTTGTTATTTGTTTAAATCTATTTTTTATCGTATAACTTAGTTATAATTACAACAAAAATCCCCCCTATTTACAAAAGTAATCAAAATTACTTGACAACCATATCTCCACGAGGAACGAACTTGTTCTTATTACTATACTCTAATCCATATTTGTGAAGTAAAGAACTAGAAAATAATTTTGCTTGGATGACATCGACCATCTGACCAAATTGATCGAAATATTAAGATAAAAAAATGACTCAAGGGAACACTTACTAATTTGAATGAAACATGAAAAACATAAATGCAAACCCATGGAACCAAAGGCCTAGGAAGAAAAAACGAATAGTTGAGGTAATTTAGAGAATGAATCCCCATCAATGTTTACCTTGACCTAAAAGATAACCCATATCATAAAACCTTCAATTCCCCACCATCTTCATCATCGAACATACTATTTCTAATTTCTTTTATAACTGCAGGGTTATATGCCAGCCCCGCAAGGACCGACTACTCAGATCTCGGCAGGAAAATAATTAAAAATGAAGGGATCATCTTCTTCAGGTGAGCTAAAGTGATGATGATGAAAGCTTTTACCATGTGTCTAATGGTGACACCATTCTTGTGTATCTTCTGGTGGGTGTTATGTCTTTGTAAATAATTTTGTGAATAAAATGGACGTTTATTTAAAATGTGCATCTGGTGATTGATTTTTTTCCCAGAAGAACAAGTTAGTCTCGGGTTAACCAAAAGATGAACGGGAGCTAGCTTTCATAAGGGAAATTTATGCACGTCCTATGTTTGTTTTTTGATTGATTTATAGCATTGAACGTTTTTCTGGATAGTTCGAGGCCTTACCATTTTATTTGATACCTACCAAATAAGTTAAAATATGATCATTTTGAAGTAATTAAAAAAAAACTTATCCACCTATTATTATTAATTGCTAACATGCCCCTGATTAATTAGTGTTGATTAATTTCATTACTAGTTAACTTAACTAGTGTTTGAAATTTGATTATAATTAGTGTCAGATGGTAAGAATTAGTGTGGAGATTTTTTTTTGAGAGGTTTAAAGATGAGGAAAATTTTGATGGAAATAAGAAAAACTAGGGTTTTGGGATTTTGGTAGAAAAAATAGAACTTTATAATGATGACGAAGATTCTGTGATAAAGAAGTGGGTGTTTCTATATCTTTCCAATTAGATTATCATGATTTCGATCCTACCGATTTGGGTTATATGTTGGATGAACAAGAATATGTAAACCAAAGTATAATTGAGGATTTGATTCAAGTAAATGAATAATCATACCGGGCAAATGAAGATTATAGTACTTTTACTAGTCAGATATACATGTTAAGGATCTCGAAACATGTATTTGTAGCTTATAATCGGCAAAAATTGAAAAAAATAATATTTTGCATGTTTTTTCGCCATATGTATAACCTAGAATCGGCGGGTACGATGACAACACATTCGTCGATTCTTAATTAACCCAAAATGTAATGAACAAAAATCGGCTAAGATGGTGAAAAACAATAACCAATTGTGGTTATTTTTGGCGGGATTGGTAAGTGAAATAATCGGCTGAATGCTGGAATCACTATACAAGTCGATTCACGTGTACCAATTTTAGCATACAACAAAATACAATTTTTATGGCAACTTTTTCGACTACAAATCGACTTATAGAGCAACATAATCTGTCGATTGTATACTTGGTGCTTTTTGGTAAAAAATCATACCATGAGGAATCAGTAGATGATTGTATACTAAAATGCCGATTGTTAGGAATCGGTTTGATCCACTATTTTATTTCCGTCGATTGTGTTGGTATAACTTGTTGGTATATTTTGTAGATTGTTGAAGTGCTTGACGACGATAAACCTGAACCTGTGTCTTAGTTGGGGCCTGATACTTCTCCCGTTATTACACTGGTTTGGTATGATATCTAATCTTGTTTTTTCTCTGCGTATTTTCAAGCAATTGGATTAGTCTTCTATGTGCTATGTTATGTGCTCTGTGTAGACATTATCAAAAAGGGAAAAGGCAAAGAAATGGTTTATGGAAAAAGGCATAAAAATCAAATGCACATTAATTTTAGGTCGTCGTTCAAGGCGTGATCGTTTAGAAATTGTTTGCGGGATAAGTGTCAAGCTTGAAAGTCTTAGGGAAAAGGAAAACCCGTATGTGAAGAAGACATCGAGGGTCTACATGAATAAATCAAAGAAGCATGAGTGCCCATTTAAGATTATAGTACATAAAACCAATAATGTATTAGAGCTTTCTAAATTCATGAATGGTTGTCATAATCATGATGATCTGAAATCTCTTATTGGAAACTCTTCCGTTTTGGGGTTAAAGCCACATAAATTCGCATTCAATGAAGGAAAGTAAGCCAAGTAATATCATTAGGAAGATTAAGGCGGATGATGAAAATAACTTGTCTGTTTTGAGATAAATTTACGAGGAAAGAGCAACTATAAAGAGGACATAATGGGATGGTAGAGTGGTTAAACATTTCTTTCCATAATTCGGTTAAACAAACTTTCTCGGTGGTATGGGGTTTTATGGATCGCAAGAATGATGTGAGTTTTATTTGGATGCTAGAAACCCTGAAAAAGATTTACCATAGCGATCAAACTCCAAGGGTCATAGTAACATATAAGGATAAAACACTAATGAATGCCATACAGGTAGTCTTCCCGGATGCCAAACATTTTTTTTGTACATGGAACATACAATACAGCATTAAAACGAATTGCAGGGGTCATATCCAGAAGCCAAAGCTATATAAAGGTACTACTAGTGAGAAGGATGAAGATCAGCGTCTTAGTAAACTAACTCATGAAGAACGAGAGGAAGAGAAGAAGAAAATTTCCAAAGAGTACTTGGATAATGGAGTAAAATGGATGGCCTCAACATCATTGGGATTTTATAATACATTCAATATCCGATGGAAGAGTATAAATATCATTTGGAGAGTTTCATTTTTGTTTGGAAATAGGTTGTCGAGAAAAATTTATGTATGGGTATACCTACCAACATAGGAACTTCAACAATGAGGAGACAAGTATAATGGAAGGGTCTCATGGAAATTTAAAAAAATACTTGAGGGGAGTCAGAATACTATGGTTATGGTACAAGAAGTTATTCATCAATACACCAAGGATGATATCATCAAGATTCAGTGAAATAGAAGAGAGTAGGATAAAGTTTCGACCATGTACTCTGATATAACTTATAAGGTGTCGCACTGGGAAGTACTTTTTATGATGAACGAATTGAATTATTATAAGGATAACAAGTACGAGAGAAAGAATATGTATGACGATGACGATCATGTGACTCCAGCTTCGTCACATGATTGCTAAGTACCACCAAGGAATTTCTTTTGAGGTCATTGATCCATTTTGAAGAAACTTATTTTCACACCAAGCCCAACAGAAGCTCAAAGTTCATCCTTTGTATATACGGGTATTAGAAAACAAATAATCGAGGGTTACGCCAACAAAAATAATTTGCAACAACAAATTTTGGTGCGCCACTTGATTCTCCCTGTTCACCCCCATATGCAATCGGTTGAAGAGCCAATGAAGCAATCACTGTAGGGTGGGTCAAATAATATAAATATGACGGAAGAAAGGAAAGAGTATAAGGGGGTGGTGGGTAACCAAAGAAACCTTTTAAAAATGAGTATTCTGAGGCCAAGTATGAACAGGCTCTGTCTAAAAAGAAAATGGGTCGCCCGAAGAAGTAAGAAAGTTAAGGATCGAAAGGATCCCATCATTACATCGCAAGAAATTCAAGCGAGTACAAGACAATCCAAGGAAAAGTTACACATCATTTCTTCGCAAGAAAGTGAAGCGAGTAGAAGACGAGTATGACTAAAACGATGATAAAGGAAAAAGGATTCTATGGTTCCCCCGCTAGAGATTCAAGTATATGTAGTAGATGCAAAAGAAAAGAGTCTCATGATTCTACAAGGTGAACCAAATGGAATGGTGACTCTAAGAGCCACAATTGGTGATCAAGTAACACCTAGAGATGAACGATGTAGACCCCATCAATTGTGTTATACGATATTCCGTATATATCATATGAAACTCACTTCAATCATTTGTACCAACATATTATTTACCTACAACATGGATGCAGATGGAAATTGAGGTATTCACGTTGTGTCGGAACAAATAGGTCATTTAAGTTTGGCGGATAAGAAGAACCTAAACCAATTCTAGTATTTCAGCAAGATGATGGCCTTATCCTACAAGAAGAAAAAGAATTATATATTTCGATGATGAGGGAAGCGACAATGGAATATAAAGAAGTGGAATTCAATAAAATGATTGCTCGTGTACAAGGGCCATAGAGGGATGAACCAATTATCAATAAGCACTGGACGACCATGACTCGATGTATCCATCTCTTGGCGCGGATACATGGAGTTATGTTGTTCATTAATTTGGTCAGGGAACATATCTTACATCCACACAAAAGAGAACAATTTGTGATGAATCGCTTAAGATTGAAGAATTTTCATAGCCAACATTAACAATATACGTTTTATCGGTATTAAGTTATGCAAAGATTTTCCATTACCTTTAGTGTGTAGGTTTACTTATTTTTCAGGGTTTACCAACAACACCTCTAATGAATGGATGGAAAAATACGAGCCAACATGAAACGTTGGGATGAATTGGTCGAGCCCGACCAAATCAAGGGTGAAATCAAGGTGAATTGAGTGTTTTGATTTTCTTAAGAAATAAATTATTGGATGTCTATGTTTTGTCACTTTCCTATATTGTATTTTGCAATTTGAACCATGCTTAATGAAGGAAAAGGATTTTCTTTTTGCATATATTACATTGAATATTTACAAAATAAATATTATTTAATGAACGACAGAATCGGCGCAATCTGGAGTCCTTATTCCGCCGATTATGGGTCTCTGACAACACACCAATGTAAAAAACTCCAAAATCGGTGGATGTGGAGGACCACGACCGCCAATTGTACCTTAAAATGTTTACAGAAAACCTGTCACTTTATCAATGTCATAATCGATTGATATGGTTGCAACCACCAGCCGATTATAACACGAGATTAATCTTCTAAGAAATGATCGAGTTAAAAATTAATGAACATGTATGAACACAACCGCGCATTGTAGACTAACTTTTTTAAAATTTGAATTTGGTTTCACTAGACTACCACGTTAAAAGTAAAATTATATATAATGAAAATCTATTTATTTTCTGATACGAGACTCAACTTTCAAGGCAACTTCGAAATGACTAAACGACTCTCCTTTCCATTTGGTATAATCATAATGTGCTGCAAACCTGTCCCCTTTGGGTCTAGCGAGAAACTCATTATATTTGTAGCATAATTTTCTAACCGTTTTGGAGCGTTAAAAAAACACAATCCTTTCTGTAATTTAGTTTTGGTTTCTTGTACCTACTCATCCACATTTCAAAGAACATTTCAAATCAGACCTTCCACACCCAAAGTATTTGAAAAAACGATTCAACTGTTTATTAATCCTGCGATATTTACAAGGGATGGAGATTTATCGCTTTGTAGCAACTTTATAGTATGTTATCCGGCTAGTGGTGCGGAACGACGGAAAAATGGTTTGGTGGGTATGCATTATTGGGCGGGGATTTATGAGAACTTTTGCACTGATATATGTAATCTGAATAACCATAATTTAGTTGTTTGTTCTTTCGATTTGGAACTATAAAAACACAAGTTATATAATTTATCGGTTTAGTTCGGGATGTAAATCGATATTGACTTAAGGGATACCGATGAGTAAGTTGCTATGCGACATCTAGAGAAATGGCTAAGATGGAAAAGAAAAATTTTGGAACATGAATCTCATTTTTACATCCTAAAGGAGTTTTTCATAACCCGTATGGATTGTAATAGGTTGTTGTAATGTGGATTGATTATGAACTTGGTTGTAATGTGGGTATTTAATTAAGTTATCTAATGGAAAGGGTTTACATTTGAAAGTTTGTTTGTCATAGTTTAAAAGTCGGCATAAAATTTAACTATTTCAGCAACGCTGACTTACATCAAAAGTTCTAGTCTAGTATTACAAGGAAGCCGTTTTAGTTTAGCTCACAGTCAACACTGCCATTATCCGCCATAAGAGTCGGCATTGGAATCATCTGGTTATAATATACCGACTGCCTCCAACATTTTCTGTCCGCTATTTCATTGGAGTTCGGTGTAGTCAGCAACTTCCCGAATAATACCAATTATTGCTCCATGTTATGTTATGTTACTGCATCACAACCGGTGTTGTCGGTTAATTTGTACAATGTCGATTTTGCACAAAGTTTATAACCATTTCATTCATTGAGCGTGACTTATTCAAAGTTTAAAATATAAAATATAAACGACCACTCAAAATACCATTTCATGCTAAGTCTTAAACTACAAAATATAAGCGACCAGTCAAAATACTATTTGATGCTAAGTCCCAAAAGTGTACATTCAAAAGTTTACTTTAATTCAATTGTTACCGTATTCTCTGGTCGCATGGATAAACTTAAAGCATCCCACAATTGGTGATTCTTCTCGTACGTTTTCATCCATCCATCAGAGTGATTGGGCATTATAATCGATATTTTAGCATACGCACAAACCGGTGGTATATAATGGATAATTTCCTTTAAATTGACCGATAAAATGGTTCTCGTTCACGAACGCTATAATAATTTTTCCTTTCTTCAACGAGACTTCACACTCCTGAAATTTTGATGCAAACGTAATGGCCATCTTAGGCCCAAAATAATGAACCATACACCGAAATGTATATGCTAAGAGATTGTCACACACTGGTATTCTCACCCAATAAGACGACGGAAGTTACTCCATGGGTTCTATAGGCCCTAGTACACGAACACGTAAATTATTGAATTCTTGTTCATTTTCTATTGATGTTTCATAGAAACTCCTCATTTGATTAGTGTTGCAGCCATCTCCATTCTTGTATATTGGCAATGTGTCATTCTAAAATTATTCGTCCTATGTAAGTATCCTAATTGCTCAGTCACAACATGATAACCACAATTTCCATCTCAATCCACATCGTTCGTTGATATAGCATATTTGACTCATATAATCCTTTATTATGTTATGACAAGTTCGCTTCGGCTTACCTATTTTCGGATCCCTAGGGATTTTCATATTACCTCTTGTTTTCCTTATTATCTCCATACCATCTTCTGCAATCTCCGGAGACACAACTTCCTTCTTCGACCTAACTCTTTTCTTTGGAACCGGTGTTTTATCAACGTTGGGTATAGTTTGGGAATTCTCATGTTGTTGTTGTTGAGTAGTATTTTCAGAAAAGTGGTAAAAATACTTTGTTCGCTATGACTTGTGAAGATTTGTTTAGGCTTAATTTAAATACAAAAATAGAAAAACTCAATTAAAAAGTTGATTCAAGAATATAGAGAAAACTGAGACTAAGAATTCCACCATTAACCAATTTTTAAGTGATTCAATTAAGAACAATAATCATACAACTCAGACATTCAATTTGATCCTAAAATATTTCCAATAAGTAGATTTTCAAAACAATAGTTGTAAATCAGAAGCATGGGACATCAAGAGTGCATACTCGAGGAACAGTCATGTTTAGACGCGTGCTTGAAGGAGCAACTCTGTAGCTAGGCACGTACCTGAGAAAGTCGTCTGAATGTCTTGTTCCTCCCTCTTGGAACGACGTAAATCTTCTTAAAAAAAGAAAAAGAAAGAATAAGACAAGTTGGTGATGCCGTGAATTGAAGATCACATATATATAGGTGTTATTCTTGGAAGTCCTTTCTGGATTAGAAAACTAAGAAAAAATAGAGCGAAAGAAAGGAGAACTAACGCCCAACGTCAATCACATACCCTTACCACACAGGAAAGTTAGCATTCTTGACAAGAATATTGACATTTACTAAGGGGCGCATATCTTAATCTCAGTGAAACATGAAATAAGTACATCTTTTAATACTCTTAAATTTTGATTATACATATTATAATTATTATGAACATATTGTCACCATATAATGCTTACTGCATAACATAATTGTTCCTCACTAAGCATGGGACTTAATGTAGATAGTGAGTTTTTGACAGGGGTCAGAATTATAAAATTTCCCTTTTGCCTAGCTGCAGAAACATAGAAGTATCCACGCATATATGTGCATATATTTATGACTTTGCATCAGACTACAAAACAACTGCATTTCTATTTATATTCCACAAGCGACTTAGGAATACAGTCTTTACAAAAGGATACAAGTATTCTATGTTGATCCTGTCATTCAACATACTTATGCCATACCGAACTAGTCTCAAGTCGCATAGATTCCACAGTTGAATTCCTTGAACTTGTGTCGAATGTGCATCTATCAAATCTGGGTTAGCTAATGTCTGATCTTTGAAGACGCATTTCGGCTTAATACCCTATTCGCAAAGAACAAATCACAATTCGACATTTAGTCCTTAGCAAATATGCCACTTTAGCATTTTACTAAAGGACGCGTCATAAAGTATGTGTCATTCCTCCTGGACGCGCTACCATCAAAAAGCAATGCCCCGGAGACGCTTTGCAAAATGGCGCTGGCTAGCTTGAGCGAGACATGTCCCCAGGGACGCATCTTAAGTCAATGGCGCTGGCTAAGGCTAGCGCTATCCCCTTACGGAGACATGTCTCTAGGGACGCATCACAACAATACCAACTTCTACAAGAGATGCATCCATAGGGACGCGTCACAACAATGGGCGCTTTCCAGCCTACTCCTAAGACGCGTCGCTGAGGACGTCCTACTAATTTTACGCTGGCCTAATGCTAGCGCTAACCATATCTGGTTATTCGACAAGCCTTTGCACAATATCTAAAAATGCGCTACGGCTGGTCTTTTGGAACTTTCGCACAATCTTGGCTTCGAATACTCCCAGATTCATATCATGTCACTTATGAGTTGATATCTGGGAATTAAAAATATGCCTAAGACATGACCACTAAACTTACGAGACTCAACACTAATCAGTCTAGTTACCAAACTTGTGAGTTGGCGCAACTTGGCTCAATGAATTAGCAAGCTATTGACTTGATAAAAAAAAAGTGGTAATTCACGACTCCACTATTTTTACGAGATTTAAAACCAAACACGTGGGAGGATTCTCATTGGGGTATTGGTCTGGAGGTCTACGGTATCGTGCGTTATGGCAACACATCCACGAAAACGAAGCTAATAAGTAGTATGACAGTTTCAGAGCAGTTGAGAGCACGAGGAGTAGTATTCATACATTTTTTCCATATTTTCCGTACATGACTCCCCTACAATCTCCAAAATCGTTACTCCTCCACTTCTTCTGTACTTCCACCACTTACGAGAAATCAGTGTTTCCTACCAAACTATAATTAGTTGGTTTCATCTACTCGAAAAGAAAGGACAAGAATATAGTCAAGAGATTTATCCCAGAGATAATCCATTCTAAAACTACACACTACAATTACTCATCACACTCATGATTTCTCAATCTTCTTTACTTCTCTCCTCTAAGACCTACCCAATTTCTCCACCTTTTTGACTGAAGCAGGACGTGAATGGTAATTTTTTGGTTTAGGCTCATCCTGTTCGAGTTTGATATCTCGAACCTACCTGAAAGTACTCTTTTGCAATGCATTTATTTTCACCTCAAAACACAAGGGGTTTTCAAGAATCCAAAGATGATATCATCAATTCATCCGGATTTTAGTCATTTTCCCAACAACTGAAAACATATACATGATTGTTCACAAACTTCTCCTCTTCGAAGTAATGATTATGATTTAATTTCAAGTCATACGTAATTCACGAGGTCAGGTGGCTGCCTGATTTAAAATCTCGAATCCTCCAGGGATCCGGATATAATCACCAATCTCTTGTCATAACTAGATGCATTCTGAGTCCTTCAGGGACTACTACGCTAAAGTGCATCAATAGTAGGAGAATACTTTATTTTACAGAACCAATCCTTGGATTCATTAGGAACACTCAAATCGCACTTAAAGTGATGATAGTATTCTCTCTGTGCTTCATCTTCAACATCAACCTGTAACATTCAGGACTTATAATTTTACGATATGAGTCGGATCCAAACTTTACGTTTTTCCGAGAGATTCCAATTTCTACCTTAGTTTGAGGGGATTGGATTATATACCTACCCATCAGGATGTCAATATACCTCTACCGAGGGGTATATAACCACCATTGTAAATAGATAATCGACAACCATATAGATATCACACATTTCTCTAGTACATGCACATTCAATCAAAGTTTCACATACTAGTACCAGCACCATTTCAGGTGCATTATCATCTTGTCATCTTTAATAAGGAGGTATAAACTTACAGAATGCGGATCATATTTTGATAGTCCCCACGAGCACTATCTGTAGTCTCTATAAAAGCACTACATATTATAAAGATGATTGGATTCCATTTTATGAGGCATAAATAAGACAATCATTTACGCTTCAAGCGTGTCTTAACCAACGACTTGGTCACTTCGAGATGCACAAGTTGTCCTGCTGAGAAAACTTTTCATGTCAGCATCCTCAAGCAAGTGAAAAACAATATTTTCCAAGAGCTACTGCAACTATGTGTTTTAATCATGAGTGATCTCTAGCACCTCAATTGTATCAAATATCTTGGTGAGACAAACAAAATGAGATATTTTCACGCTAATTGCAACTGGAAGCCAGATTTTTTATGATCAGGACATACAAAAAAATTAACCAGATAACTTATCTAGTTGTCGACATTGCTTTCTCCAACCTCTTGTTGGTTTTTTTCATCTCTATGACTTTATGAGAGAACACTTTAAGTTTGTCGACATAACATGTGACATCTTCTAGTGGCAGTTTTTCCCCCTGGATAAATTAGGGAAAACCTTTCAGGTTATCAACATAATTTGCACCAACATCTTGTGGTGACTTTCCCCCCCTGATTAAAGTGGGAGAACCCTAAAGGTTATCAACCTTACTCATGCCAATTTCTGGTGGCGGGTTGTCATGCCAGCTTCTGGTGGCACTTTAGTACTTCTGATCATGGCGAAAATATTAACATCTCATTTCTGGAAACTGCTGGTTCCACAATTTTGTCAGATTTTTAAGGAAAACTCTTCTCATGATGCTTTTTGGGTATTAATCAAGCCACACATAAGGTATCCCAAAAACAGATACGGATCGACAAAGATAAGACATTTTATGTCATTCTTGTTACGACTTATTTCCTCCCCCTAACGGCGGGAATACAGTCTTATCTGCAGACATTACATGTTTAAGGTTTTAAATGTGTTACGATGAATCAAAAACCAACATGTATGGTTAGGTGACACTATGAATCAAACACGTAATAAATACGAAATGTAAGGTTACTTCCCAGAACAATATTGATGGTACACAGTTGATCGAGCAATCAACTAAAAATACTTTACAAAGAACTCAATTATACCATGTTGAGCGCGCATATATGCTATTTATATGCTCGATATAACACCAACTTAAGAAGAAGCATCAAAAGTCTGTGAATTTACCATCAAGATAAATGGACTTAATACGAAAGTCCGAAAAATAGGTATGCAACACAAGAGACCATCCAATGGATGTGCTTAACAATACCGTAATGTGATGAAAATTGACCATAGTGTAGCAACGGGTTACCATAATGCTTCTTCTAATTCTATTCTCACAACCAAATGTCTCAGGGAACAAACAATACAATTTACACCCTTATCTGACATAAGCTTCAGGTTTTGTAAATGATATTCATGAGCATTTTGTGTCATTCTACTCATATTGATAGAAACTTGGTTGTCCAAATCTATCATGCCTAAGCATGAAAAATTCAATGTCAATAAACTTCTGGTTAATGAAAAAGTGAGATTCGATTGTTCGAATTCTCACATGGCACACCTCATAAAAGAGAGATATCCTTAAGCTTCTCTACAACGTGTTTCTGGCACAAACATATGAAGTAATAAATACTCCATAAAAATGCTCATTTATCGTTTTAAGGTGGTAAGCGAAATATTTTCAAATGTCAACAGATTCTTCTAGAAACCGGAATAATATAAGGTGTTAATAGTAGTAACTTTTATATTACCAGAATGATACACGCTCTTCTGTAGCTGTCTATCGTATTATTCGAACCCGAAATGGTATTTCATATTTCCCTTAAACCTCTTCAAGGTTATAAAAATGGTTTAAAATTTTGTGTTTATTGTTCCGCTGTCTTTTGAGACAGATATATCCGTCGTCAATATTAACACAGAATAGATTACTTCTGGAATCTATTCCCATTGGCACAAATAGACGAGATAAAAATATTAAGGCCATTAACAAAGCATTTGGTAATCATGGATATTCCTAAATCCAAATATTCTCGTAGACCACTTCCAGGGTCCGTGTTTTATAGATTACTGTTGTAACCCTTATTATTTGGATCACTACAAGAATTTACAAATTCTATGATGGACCGTTCCAAGGGTCGACAACATCTCATGGATTCCTTCAGGAATCCATTATTACAAACACAAATAATCAAAGAAAATTTAAAGTAAAGAGGTACGTAAAGATACACACTTATGGTACTAAAATAATATCAATAAATTTCTATTTTCATCACCATTAGGGTCGATGAAATATCATTTTACAATTGTACATATGGACATTATTCTTTATAGCAAAATTTTTCTTAATATCAGTTCACGGTTACTTCAGGAACCGCTGATAGAGACTGGTTAGCAATTTGTTACGGGTTACTTATGGGATCAATCAGCTAGCGTGGCACGCACCTTGTGTCCATATTGTATCACATAATATTTCAATTTCTGGTGGAATAGTTTTAAATTTTCTGGAGATTATTAGAGCAAGAAAAAATCAAATTTATGCCATCCTTCAGGGATGCGACAATTTCTCGCCTCACCAGTATTAAAACCGTTAGTACCATAATAAAATGATAAAGAAAATTAACAAAGTTTGCAAAGTTGAGATACTCACATTTCCCATACTTACCAACAAATATGAATTAACATACATATTTTTCTAATATATATGTTCCTTAATTGATATAAGATTCAATAAAAACTGAAACCTTAATCCGTTATGATATCGTGATCACAATAAAAATTATATAGATAAGTACAACGATAAAATCATAATTAATGGAAACACAACAGAAAACAAAAGAAAAGAAATATAATAATTTCCGACGGTCGATGACGTCATTTTCCGTCAATGGATCTAAAAGAATCTACCGGAATAGCAACTTAACCTTCACGAACTCTTCGTACTGATAACATGTTGTAATATTGTAACTTTTTTTAGTTATGAATAATTGAGTTACTAATAAATCATGAAATAAACTAATTAATGTTAATACAATTACCAAAAGATCCATTATAACTTGTGAAAATGTAAAATGTGAGGTTCTCATTTCTGCTAAGTAAAATTGTTACAACCGAACACTATAAGAGACTATATATAGACTTCCAGCATAGAAACGGTAGGACATAGGACTGCCATGTGTCCATGCAGGTGTCACTTAAATGTGATACTAATCACATTACAACTAGTGTTAATCCAAAATCTGGATTATGCTTATCCTTTATAAACAAGGCGGTGGATTAGCCACCTTTCACACTACACGTAGGAATTATTCAAGAATGCGGGAAGCTTTTTAGTGGACGGTCATGAAGAAAAATGAGGTTTTTTTTTCCCTGTCCGTGTTTGAAAGTGGAGAGAAAAACAAAATAAAAAAATTAGGTAGTGCCTATATATCTACTGATTTTTTTGAAGCATAAACATACAATTTTATTAATCTGGTAGAGAGATTACTCGTGGATAGGTAGTACCCATAGAGTCATTTAGTACACTTTGGTTAAGAAAATTGGGATCGTCTGGTCCCATATTTTTACTGACAAGTTTCCTGTCTGACTTCCATCAGCTGCGTGGTTTGCGAGTTCATCGGCTGCTTAGTTGCATTCTCTATAATTATGTTGTATAATACAATGAGGTATTTGGCGCATTCTAAGTTTTATCTCCGTGATCTCGTATGAGATATACCAAGGCGGATCCGCAGGAGATGTAAGAAATGTCATGAGTTTTTCGAATCTGATTCAAAAATGAATTTCGGCCACTTTCTCTTTGTTGCAGGCCAGAAGCATGGATCAGGTTTCAGCTGATAAAGCAGTTGTGATTCTGAGCGGTTGTGTCAGCGCTAAAACTATTCTTATCTCGGAGTTTCTGCAAATGAACCTTGCACCTGCTAAACTTGGATGTCCTCTGGCAGCACCATATGTATTGATCTTAATTCATTCTAATGTAGGACTGGTCCATCCCACCGAGATTGTTGTTGTTCTTCTGATGGCGTTAGTCGAGTTTGTAGTCGAAGAGTCGCCAGGAATAAACGGCGTACATGCCTTCGTTGCCCAGGAAAACTCTTGCTGCAGGTTGAAAGCTCTCACAACATTACCATCCGATGTTGGTTGGGAATAAAGGAATATACACTCATTTTTGTTCAACCAAAGAGACCAGAGGAAAAAACAGAAAGAGGTTATGGTTGAGGGGGGCCTGGTTGTTTTAAGAGTTGGGTGATGGTTGTTTAGGGGGTTATAGAATTCGGAATGGTATTGTTATCAGGCTGATTGTTTGAGAGGCGAACTAGGAGGGTGTTCCAGGCTATACTCGTTATTGGGCATCGAATGAGCAGGTGGTCGGCTGTCTCTAGTTCAATGTTTCCCTGGGTACAAAGATTGAAGTTGGTGATTTAAATACGAGATAAGATGGAGAAGGTGGGTAAGCCTTCATTGATTGTTTTCCACAAGAAAGGTTGTATTTTAGGTGGACAAGGTAAAATCCAAAGAAATTTGGAGGCTGGTAGAGGGTTCTGGTTGGGTTGTTGGTTTACCTCTTGGGTTAGAAAATTGTATCCAGAATCAGTGGTATATTTTCCAGTTTTTGAATGTGGTCATATGATCTTATCCGAAAGGCTATCTTGGGGGAGGTGGATATTTATTAAAAAAAGAAATCGCGAGTGGAAGTGGGTGTCGAGTTTTTCATGTATCCAGTTGTGGGTTAGAGCATCAATGATATCCGCTATTGTTCGGTTAGGGTGGCATTGTGTAGGGTCTAGGTTAGGGAAATGTGGAATCCAATTAGCCCAGATAGGGGTTGTTAGTCCGTTTCCCACACCGTGGAAAATAAGGTTTTGGAAGGTGGGTATGAGCGATGATAATTGTCTCCATTGTGCAGTAAAAGAACATGGAATGATCAGAGGGCTTTGGAAAATTGGTTGTTGTTTGAGATATTTGTCTTGATATATGCTAGCCCAGATGGAATCAGGGTGGTCATGTAAATTCTAGACCTTTTTCATAAGTTGTGATTTATTATGTTCACCACTCTTTTTAATACCAAGACCACCTGCTGAAATAGATCAGGATAATTTATCCCAACCTATAGGATAAAGTTTTTTCACCGATGATTCATGTCCCCAGAAGAAGTTTCTAGTGATACGGTCTATTTGTTTATGCACATGGGTGGGGAGAATTTGGGTTTGCATAAGGTAGTTAGAGGTGGTTGTTAGAGAAGTTTTGATGAGTACTAACCTTCCAGCGGGCGTGAGGTATTTTTTCATCCATCCTTTTGCTTTCCTAGCTAGCCTTTGAAGGAGAGGTTCAAAAATATGTCGGGATGATCTTCTATGCTTGAATTGAACCCCTAGATATATAGGGGAGTTTGAAGTGGTAGGCATTCCGAACAATTGATGTATATTATCCACTTCATGTTGATCCAGTCTTGGGTGATGTATGATTGTAGATTTGGAAGTATTAATTACCTGTCCCGCTGAAGTGTCGTAAGAATGAAGTAAATTCTTGAGGTGATTGTTGCTTTCCTTAGACGTCTTGAATGTTATTAGGAGGTCATCTGCATACATTAGGTGCAAGATTGGTGGTGTTTTTTGGGATATACATAGTCCTCTAGTAAGGTTTTGGTTTTCCAGGTTTCCCAAATTTGTTGATAGTATTTCCGCACAGATAATGAAAATATAAGAAGATAGTTGATCTCCTTGTCTGATGCCCCTTGATGGTGTGATATACCCATGTGGAGTGCCGTTGATATTGACTGAATACGTGATTGTTGTGAAACAAAGCATAATATAGTCCACAAAAATTGGTGGAAAACCTAGTTTTGTGAATGCTGTTTTGATGAAGCCCCAATCCAAGTTATCATAAGCTTTTTGGATATCTAACTTTAGAGTTATTTTCGGATCTTTGGTTAGGGCTGAAGTTTTAATATAGTGGAAAAGTTCTCCCAGAATTGCTATGTTATCATGAATCGATCTTTGGGGAACAAAAGCACTCTGGTAATGGCTTATCAGGAAAGGGAGAATCGGTCTAATACGGTTGACTAGAATTTTTGCAATGATTTTATAAGTGATGTTGCAAAGACCTATAGGTCTGAATTGTGATGATTTTGAAGGATGTTCTACTTTTTGAATGAGTATGAGGTTTGTGTGATTCATGACCGGCTGAATATTTAGAGAATTAAAAAAACTACGAGCCACAGCTATTAACTGAGTTTAGTGGTTTCCCAGAAGATTTTGAAGAACTTACTTGTGTAGCCGTCAAGTCCAAGAGGTCGCTTAGAATCTATGGAAAAAAGAGCATTTTTGATTTCTGTTGGAGTTACTTCGGCAGTTAGGAATGCGCATTGCAAAGGAGTTAATCTCGGGGTGATGGTTTTAAAAATATCATCATCAATCATTGTGGGTGTTGTTGTATATTTTTCAATATAATGATTTAGAATGAAGTGCGTAATCTCATCTTTATTGGTTACCCAGTTGTTTTGATCGTCTTGTAGTTAATGTATATTGTTGTGCCCCATGAATGGTTGCCTTGGTGTGGAAGAAACTTGTGTTGCTATCACCTGATTGCAGCCATTGAATTCTAGATCTTTGTTGCCAGTAGGTTGCATGGCATTGAAGAAGGGTCAAATGATGAGTTCGAAGCTCTTTCTCACGAGTTAGCCAGAAATCTTGCTCATTTCCTTGTTGAATCGCACATTGGCTTTGCGCTTCCTTTAATTGTGTCGTTGAGTTCTTGATCCCGGTGGGAAGATGGACAAACTTTTCCTTATTCCATTCGGTTAAAGTCGGATTGATTATGATGAGCTTCAGTTGTAAGTCCAGAGTAGGTTCTATGTCGCTTTGCTGGGTCCATGTCGTATCTACCACTTGCTTGAGTTGCAGATGGGTGATCCAAAGATGTTCAAATTTATAGTTTTTCGTACCTCTCCAATCAATCGATTTCGTTTGGAACAAGATTGGGGCGTGGTCAGAGGCTATCCTTGAGAGGTGGGTAACTCTTACATGAGGGTTAGCTTTTTGCCAATGTTGAGTGGCTAACACTCTACCAAGGCGTTCTAGAATATTATCTTGCCCAAGGTGATTATTTGTGCAAGTAAATGGATCTCCTCGGAATCCGATATCAATAAATCCCATCTGATTTATCATTGTAAGAAAATGTTTAGTCTGCAGACATATTACAAGCCTTCGTTTTTTTTTCTCGGATTGATATGTTATATCGTTGAAATCACCTAGCATATCCATGGAGTGTGTGTTGATATTGGGGAAGATAGTTGGAAAATCTTCCTAGAGGTTTCTCCGTGCTTTTTGGTGAAGTGGGACATAAACGCCGGTGCACAACCATGGTTGTGCAGGTGGGGGTGGGGTAACTAGTGCATGTATATAACTTTGAGAATGCAGCAAAATACTCATATTTAGATTATTTTTCCATAATAAGCATAATCCTTCGCATCTTCCTATTTTGGGAACTACGAAATGTTGTTGGAATTATAGTTAGTGTTTAAGAGAATTCATATGATTCTTATTGGCTAAGGTTTCCGAGAGAAATAAGATCGAAGGTTTATGCGTCGAAATCAGGCCGTACAAATGTTGAATAGTTGTCCGTTGATTGATTCCTTCACAGTTTCATGCTATGATATTCATTTTAGGAGCCAACTATGAGCTTAAAAGTTGAGAAGTTGAATAAAATAGCTTAAGGTTTTGATTGGACCCAACTGAAAAAGCTAGTAATTAAGAAGTTGAAAAGCTGCTGAAAAATGGAAGTAGAGAAGTACGGAGGAGTGAATTTTGCATGAAACCGAAGATAACTTGAGAGCGATTCAGAATCCTTGTTGGTATAAGAAAAAAAACAATGAAAGTTACAGAATTAGTAATTTCAAGGAAATGAAATGGCTAGCTTAAAGGGGTATTGATTGTTAAGAGGTGGGAGGGTAATTGGGGAGATACTGGGAATGATGGTGAAAGGTTTGAAAGTTTTAGAGTGTTCAGGGAAGAGGAAATCTCCGGATGTGATCTTAGCCTGAGCAAGAAAGCCAATTACGAGTAGAGATCAGGAACAGAAGAATTGGAGAATTGGAGAAGCAAAAATTTTATCAGAAAACCGATAATGTCAGAAGCAGTTAGACTTGGAAATCAATAAGCAGTTAGAGAGCAGTAACCCAAACTGGGAGCAGTCAGTTTGAATGGCAAACAGTCTTGGAAGCAGTCTGTTGAAGTGAAAGCAAGATTGTAAC
The DNA here is from genome assembly GCA_023531435.1 of Papaver californicum. Classification (NCBI taxonomy): domain Eukaryota; kingdom Viridiplantae; phylum Streptophyta; class Magnoliopsida; order Ranunculales; family Papaveraceae; genus Papaver; species Papaver californicum. The sequence continues at coordinate 529,937 of JAJJMC010029784.1, read as the reverse complement.
CAAAACCGGAAGAAAACTGAGCCGAAGAAGTAAAATATCCAACACTCAAATCAGAAGAGAAGAAGTATGTGCAGCTTGATTCTACTAATAGATAGATTTAAGAGTCTAAGCAGTTTATAGTGGTCAGTGAGATGACAACACATAAATATATTACTAGAAATAACTAAGATTGTAAAACTAATGAAACACAAAAGAATTACACGATTGGTCGACACAGCAACTTAAAGGATCAAATAAAAACTACTTAATAAAAACAAACAGAGCTATCTACCGTAAGAGCACCAAGGTTAGATACAAACAATACTGAACTACAAGGGAGACTATAAAGATAATTGATCCTACTGTGGTCAAAGCTAAGACCAAATGCGACTAATGCACTTAACTAAACAGTGGCTAATAAATTCTAAAATGATTAGACAAATTGGCCAGAAAGGAAATTACACACAATTGCTATAACTTTTCACGTAAAGGTGGATATTCCACCAGCCCATTAGAACACAAATTAAGAATTGTTGCTCGCTGTTGTGATACCTGAAATGAAACAGATCCATGGGATTGCCATAGGCTGCGAAGTATTTATTTGATGTGACTGCATATGTTGTTAGTGCTGCTTGCTGTGAATACAAAGTTAATTTGATATCTTTACTGAGGTCTTGATATTTGAAGATTGAGTCTAATGAATTAAGTAAATCCTGGATCTGCGGTTTCCCTGGGGAGATCCCATCCATATTCATCACAGTAGTATTTAATTTGTTAACACTAATTCAAGAAAATCCACTGCAAAGTCCTCTTCAACATAAAAATATCTCCACTGAAAGTACTTGCTTCTTGCCATTAACATACGGCAGAAATCGTGCTAAATTTCAAACTATATCAACTAAAACTGAAAAAAACAAAAAACATCCTGGATCTTCTAACGATAAAACAAGGATTCTCTGCACGAGAAAACAAGGGGAACCACCAACAAAACAACGCCAGAAGTATATAGCTGACACAAGAAATTCTGGTGGGTTGCAGAGGAAAAAACCTTCCACTAAACAGGTTCTAAGGTAAAAGTAGAAGGGCGTTAAAAAGGAACCTTCACCAGATTAAAGAGAGGTCCTGGTGAGTAACATGGCACAGCAGGAGACGGCAATAAAGACTTATTTCTTAAACAGATACGAGATTAAGGAGATAATAAAAAGGGACTCACAGATATTACGGAATTAGAGAAGGGACTAAAACAAGGTAAACTGTTTGATTTGAGTTAAGTTCAATAGAGAGATTTGACAATGAAAGGAGTAGGAAACGTAGCTTTTAACTCAGAGGTGAATCAATTACTGAGGGCATCCACAATGGAGCGATTATACCCATCGATCAAAGATCAAAAAATTTGATCTTTGATCCGTCCTAAAAACAGCGGAGGATGATCAAGCGAAGGCCTAGGATATCGCTTGAACGCAAGCGAAGTATCAACGCATCGCTTGGAAAGATGGACGAGAGACTGAGACATCGCCTGGTACAAGCGAGATGCTGCTCTACCACCCACAAAAAAAAACTACAAGCGAAATCTCAACATTTCGCCAACCAACTTAGCGAAATCCCAATATCTCGCTGGTATAAGCGAAAGGCCAATATCTCGCCTATGATTTGTGTGAAGAACCCGAGTGAAAACTGAAACGGGCGAGAAGTTGGGTTGTCGTTTACATCCCTGCGAAATCACATCATCTCGCCTTATTACTATTTGAAGTATACACCACGTTTGAAATGGAGGAAGATGCTTAACATTTGAAATATCCAAAGTTTGAAATGGAGGGAGATGCTTAACATTTGAA